>LJIJ01003130.1:0-21075 GCA_001718145.1 Orchesella cincta | reverse complement strand
CACTTTTGGATACTCTGTTTATTGACACCGTGTTTTTTGCGCCATGGCGTTCCAATTCCTCTTTAAGCAGTTTTTTTTTTTTTGCTGAATCATTTTTTGCTTGCTCTTTTCTCACCAGCTGGCTTCGAAACAAGATCACCACTGATTTGGCGTGTTTTGGTGGCACGTTGAGGAGTGAGTACTTTGATGACCTTGGTTCTGTTTGCATTACCAGTGTGTCCATAGGAATATTACCGTTACTTGATAGTAACGCTGATTTGAAGCTAATGGAACTGGGTGAATGGACTGCATTAGCAAAAAGATGTTGAGTCAGTGAGCGCTTTCCCGATTTGCGATCTTTGTGTTCGAAAAGAATATTGTTGTCACTAAACGTGTTTTAACGCGTGACGCTGATCATGCAGCAGGCAAACTGACTGTTTGAAGATTTGACATGGAAAAAGATTCTGCGAATCGTCTGGATGGGTGGAGTAGCAGTTCTTTGCATTGTTAGCGCTTGCGAGCTGATTGCTGGAAATCATTTTGGGATGTATTTCTGGGCAAAGTATTGTCCTAAATATTCTATAATTCGATACAAATAATTCACGGCTGTCACGAAGTACACAAATACTATCATGCAGCTGTTTTAGATTCTGGTAAATTTCTTGCATCAATATATTTTCGTTGTTTTTATTCAAAATCAATGTTTAATAACAAAGCACGCTAAATGTAGTGATAAGCACTCACAGCACTTCTACTTTTAATCTGTCTTGTCAGAAAAAGAACACGCACGACACACCCACATAAATATTTTTTGTTTTACATTTGGATTTTTGCTTGGGCAAACTTGCATTTCGGCACAAAGTGGTCCTCGTGACTCACTACATTTTCAGCTCGATATGCTTTGTAGCTGAACAAAAAAATATCTCTTCCAAGCTTGTGCATACAAGGCTGTCTTCACAAAGAAAAAGTGTAAACGACGCAGATTAATCTTATTACATTTACTCACTCGGCTTCTCCGATTACATAACTTGCAAACGTAAGCAAAAAAATATTTTCAGAGCAAGATTTACAACATCTCTTTGCCTGCAACAGAAACTGAAGGCAAATTTCTTTTCTTTTAGGAGCGCTGCAACTTGTCTGTAAAGAAGAAGCATCTGTGTGGCACAAATACCTGCTCTGGTTCCTTTTCTATGAATGCAGCAATATTTTCATGCCAGTATGGAATAAAAAAGGCGTTTGTCAGTACTGATATCGTTATTATGTACCTAAGTTTGAACATCAGGCAAGTATGACTAATTACTTTTCTACGTGAGCGTTCGTTGTCGATTTTCATTTTTCGCGCTGATTGCCATTAGGATGACGCACAATGTATGTGAGACAGGAAGCAAGCTTGGACATGACAAAGAAGATATTTTAAAATTAAATCAAGGCATTAAATAAGTCCTGCGTGTTATTTTAAAAAGTAGTCGCAGTTTAGCTAAACTGAACTTCTGAAGACTGCAAATGACTGCCCACAAACTGCATCCGGAGCTGGATGTGGATAGACTTTTCTAAAAACACGGAGGTCGATTCTGAACATTTTCTCATCAGCAAATAACAAGAAGAAATACGGCGCAGTTTCCAATTCCAAACTGGTTCATGCGTTCACGAAGGCTTGCTTTGAAATGCAGAACATTTTTCATGTATTTGTGAAGGCTGCTGTGTGCACATATCTTATGTTGACCTCAAATTGAATGACAGATGATAAACAATTCATCCAGCGAACAAGCTAATATTTTGTGCATTTTGCTTTTATTTTTCTGAGACGAGGAAATAGTACGCAGATGGAGTAAGCATCATGGTTGTATGAAACTTGGTAATGAATACGCATGCAAGATGCAAAAAGCAAGTATAAGAATGTAATGGCAACAATGTAGTGACATTGAAAGAAGAGATACCAACCCAATTTTATTAACTGCTTTAACTCACATATAATTTTTTGCCTAATGAAAGGAATCTGAATAAGTGTTAACACCGAAGCTATATTTAAAAAGGATTTATCTCCAAAGTGTTTTATAGAAATGCAAGTGTAGGGATGAAATGCTAGAGATGAGGCTGATGATAGGGATGCTTTGAAACTGGCTCAACAAACTAGTGCTATCTAATTCAACAACGGGTTTGGAATTAAGGTACTATGTAAAGGGAATCCAATGAGAATATTGTTTCACGCTAGTGGCACTTTTTTACGACCTTCACAAGCTCTCTAGGCAGTTCTTTAACATCATGAATATGGTGAAACCTTCAGGAACAGTTGTTGAATAAGTTAAAATGTCAACATGTTTAAGGGGGTCCCGTGAAAAAAGAAAGTAATAAAAAAAAAAAGAAAAAAAAAAAAAAAAAAATAAAAAAAAATAAAAACAACGTAAATGATTAAAATACATTCAACCGGAAACAGGATATCACACTGCACTTCGAACTTTTTACCTCCAACACAAGACATCAGATCATCATGACTAAAACGTTCTAGTCCTGCTTGCTTTGTTCATTAGTCACCGTTCCCCGTATGCCGTAAATAAATTATTTATAGGCAATAGGCCTTCTGATAGGTATTCATAGGCCTTCGTCCTGTTGTACCAATCATATAAATTCTCTTATGTTCAAACATTTTAAATTAAAATGAAGAGCATACAAAAATGATGCTTCCCAAATTTGATGCAATAAAGACGTATTTGACTGTACTACAACGTGAAAGTTAAAGGCTCTACTTTGTAAAATGGCTTGCAAGTTTCATCGGATGCCATTTGGTAAGCCTGGTTGTCCAAAAATTTATAATTTACTACTGCAGTTTCGTAGTGTTTGTAAATAATTAATCGCCTTTGAGTTCCCAATTTGTGATGGGCCAATGTAGGATAAATTCAATACTCTTATGTGATTATGAAGTAAAATGAGTTATATTGTTTTAAGTTGAAGTTTACTTTTTTACAATACGTTATAATATTCATTGCACCTCAAATGTATGTGTTTCAGATACATTACGTTTTTCTGGAATCAAGAAATAATGTAAATTAATATAATTTCAACGCTTCAATCAAACCTTATTTTCCTGATATTGGCATTAGAGTTACAATGGATAACTTATGATAGAGTTCATTAGGGATAGTTTGTTAGTTTAGGCGCGTTGGTACAGGCCTATCTGCGAAGTTTCGACGCTTTTCATTTTCACCAGGAAAGTGTTGCCCGCGAATCAAGTCAATTGATTCCCATCCGTTTGAAGTGCATCCACATCAATTTCGTTACCGGCTCCTACAAATATGATGCTTAGCAGAAATAACACACGCACACCCAAAGTCTTTAACTATAACAAAGTTTTATGTAGTTATACATCACGTTCTAATTATTCACAACCAGCAAAATAAGTCTCAATTACCTTTCATCGCTAAGCAAGGCGTCCATTTTGATCAATTCAGAAATCAATGCACACCAACCGACCCGATTGGGCATCTTCAAAGTTTGGAAGCAGTCGATTTCAGGACTATGTATCATATCTTCCAATATCTTTTGGAGTCGGTGCGTGGCTGGAGTTTGACTAGAGTCTCCAACGCTTTTGGTGTGTCAACAACGTTGTTAGAAGCTCAGTTATAAACATTTCATTTAAGATGACTCCTGGAAACCAGAGGAAACAAATATTTGTAACAAATTACAACCTAATTGGAGGTTTGCTAACAATTTTAATGCTCGCCAACAACACATGCTTACTATTCTGCCAACAACTCCTGTTGCATGTATAAAGTTGAAAATGATATTCAGAATGGTTTCATCCGGCCAGCCCGAGAAAGTCACGTCAGCTGAACTGTCAATGCAGCTCTTGCTTGCGCTTAGTGAGAGTATTATTTAACATCCTTCTATGATGCTTTTGCACCATCCAATTTTAAATGTTTTCTGATAAACTGGTAAAAGCAGCAGCCCTAGCGTTTCAAATAATTTATTTGTTTCGAATATCTTACTTAGCATTTCGTAAAAATAAGTTAGCTGTAATTAAAAATATTACATTGAACTCAAATTGTCGAAGCAAGCTGCTCATCTCCTCTTTCTCGCATCCAGCTGCTGTTGAGTTTTCTTAGATATCTCGCAATACAAGAGTGAAAACATCTTGAAATCGGCTCATAATAGTCGTTAATTGATTTGTAAAACTGTAAATGCGACCGGTTACTCCTGTGCCTCCAACGTAAACTATGCTGAAATCCTCCCATCCTTTTTTGAAGGGTCATTGAAGGCTCTGCTGCGGCGCAGAATTATTGGGTCACATATATTGGCCAGACAGATTTGGTACAACACAAATTTAACCTTCAATGTAACTAACCATGTAAAAAAATGTTTTAATATAAAGTTCTTACTTTCGGCTATGGCATCATTTACGAATGGAATTTTTTCGAAGTATGTTGATTAACTCTAAGCATAACCTCGAATCTCGCTGCATATAAAGAGAAACAACTCAGGAATAAAATATTAGGTGTATTTTGATTCAATTTTACTGATGACTAGACTTCATAATAGTTCACTTTATATAATTAAATACTAATATAGTTTGTTTGTATTTGTTTAACTGTGGCGTATTTAAAAAGTTCACTGAAGAAACGTTTTTATTGAACTGCTTTGCTAGATATCATATCGTCTCACACCACCGTAAGGAACTTTCAAGATGGGCGTAAACTGAGCTGAACGTTTTTACAAAAGTCTTTTTACGGCGCGTCTCTCTCATCTCAATCTTGAGCGTGATATAAATACATACATGACCCACATATTAATAGAGACCCTTTGATCATATAATCTATAAGTACATCATAAGATGCCAAAGATTCGAGAGAGACTGTGGATTAAAAACGTCAGAAAAGCATCTATATAATATATATATAGAGCACATCATCTGTGGTAAAGTACAGCAATCTATGTTACACAAGTCGCAAAATCGTAATAATAACTGAGGATGTAGATCTAGTAACCAAAGTTTGGGCTCGTCGATACAACTCTTTGTTTCTTTGCATTCAACTTACCGGAGCATACATTTCTTCCATTGCTTGCAAGAAATACACAAAAATTACAACACTGCTGTTATATGAAAAATGATAGCTTGTTTGAAATTAAAGTTCATACAACTACTTTCAAATGAAGCAGTGGCATCTCCTTTACTTGCGTTTATATGTAAACAATGAATTCTGATCTGAAGTACGTGCTCTACACTTTATCTACTTTGAAATGACACGATACTAAACACGAGTGGTTAAAATTATTTAATTAAATATTTCTATTTAATTATCTTCATCGCTGCAAATTACTTTACAGCTTATATTACAATTGTGTTAGCAACTGAGAACTTTATGTAAAAAAATATACACTTTAACTGATATTTACAAATTCCCCACATCATGCATCGTCCAACTACGTCATTCTTCATTTCATTGACAACAATAAGGTGAAGGGTCGCATTACAATATGAACAGAGAACTCAATGCCTTATGTTTATAAAATACAGAGTTTGATAGTCAAAATGATATCTATTTAGTTGTTACTCGTCTCACGTTCTCTTCAACATTTCTCCAACAACGTTTCAACGCCTGAGCGGCAGAATAAACGCTTTCCCCAAGTAAAACCTGGTTTCGTTTATTTTCTAAGTGTTTAAAATTTGGCTTGTCCCAGTTTTTTTAATTTGTTACAAGCATGAACTGATACAAATGTTTCAACAAACCATAAAAATCTTCGCCTCCACAATGCCCAAGTATTTTAATCTAAAGTATTTAAGGAATTACATCTTTTAAGAACCTTTAATTATCTAAAATGGCAGGCCCACAAGGACAAGTTCAATGGTGTCGATTGGTGGGCTCACATTTGGGCGGCTGAAGAAGTTGGTGATAATTCGTAAGCAGCCGGTTGAATGTGGTTGCTGCAAACCCTGCACTTGAGTGGCAGCCCGCTCTGTGTAGATAAAGGTCAAATGCAAAAATCAGTCGACAGAATAGCCGCAAATGAATGCGCATAGATTAAACTCATAGATTGGCATTCCTTACCCCCGTTGGTGATTTTTTTCCTTGTGAAAGACAGAAAGATACACTTTCCACACGTCGGGCACTTGTGCGGAACAGGTAGCTCCTGCCCTGTAGTCCACTGTTCCGCAGTCCTCTACCCCCCCCCCCCCCGCCCCCCCCCCCCCCCCCTCATCCAATGGAAATCGTCCGCATCTGACTCAGCTGGCAGTTTTCAGTTAATCGGGAATGCTCCAAAGGCAAGGTACGTCGCCAGAAACACTGTTCCATTTCCGCTCAACTCATCGCACTGTTCCGATTTCCTTCTTTGAATTCTGCGGTGGGTTTTTTGGTCTACTGCAAGTCAACAGAAGCGGTCCACCTGTTCAATTCGTAGTGATGGCGTCGTCTCCTTTCTTCAGTCGAGCAAGCGTTTCTCTGAACCTCTGTTGTCGCTCGTAGGGCAACACTTGAATCCCATAAGAAAACGCGAGGTTCTGGGATGTTGTAAGTAAGCAGGAACATGTGCCAGAACTCATTTTTTCAACCTGAATAGACCGAATTCCACAAAAAACAACAAGAATGAATAAAATTAACACAAATTTCACTTTATTTTAGGCACAACAGGAATAAAACTCTTATATGAAAATACCTTCAGCTTTGGAATTACGCCGTTTTAAAATAGCAAACTATTTAAAACTTTGCAGTTTCCTTTTTTATTAAATATAATGTTTACACTGAGCTGGCACAACAACAAATCTTCCTTTCGTGTGGAGTGTATTGGGAATGATGACGAATGAACATCTGGTGCTCATGATCTTTCGTCAGCGTCCACCACTTCGCTGACTCGCTGTCTTCATAAGCAACTGCTAAAATTTTGAAGGAGCCGGTTCGTTTTTGTCGTGCGCAGAAACGTTTAGCACATACTTGCATTGAATTGTCGCAGACAGAGCATTGCTAGCAAGCTGTCAACTCTTTTTTCTTTCTGATCAGGCTTGATCCCAAGAGCAATATCTGAAACACAATTATCATGTAAGCCGTCTTTAAAAACTAAAA
This sequence comes from Orchesella cincta, assembly GCA_001718145.1. Taxonomy (NCBI): domain Eukaryota; kingdom Metazoa; phylum Arthropoda; class Collembola; order Entomobryomorpha; family Orchesellidae; genus Orchesella; species Orchesella cincta. The sequence goes on along the minus strand of LJIJ01003130.1, from coordinate 14,044 downwards.
TGCTTACTGATGTCAGTGTATGTAATCGGAATGCATAGGGCCAGATGCGTCAAACTGTCTGCTGTCCAAGTATTTTTTTCGCTCAGAAACTGCAGTACATGACATGAGCCCAAGAATATAGAGGCTACTTAAAGGTTATTTCGTGATAGGGATGAGGAGATAGTGGTAAAATGCTAATAAATCTGTCGTTCAAAAAGAGGATAGAGTGAAAGTTTTTCACATATTTTTCATATTAAATTAAGGTTTGAAACGTCAGCAAATTAATTTTCCTACGATGGACGATGACAAGAGGCAAAACCAAAGCATGACTTGATTATCAATGAAAACCCAGGGTATCTCTCATTGCCCATTTCACAGTTTTTGCTAGCCTCTGTAATGACCTGTGTTTATTTAAAATCCGAACAGATAACAGACAGGATCGATTTAAAAAGAATTTAATTTTGAATGAGGTTTGCAACTATTAGGAGAATTCTGATGTAAACAGCGATAAGAAAGAATTTTTCTTCAATCAGAAATCAAGGAGTTACATTTTATGTACATGTTTGAGTACAATTATGCAAAGTCAAATTGATTAAGAATTAAATGCATCAAGAATGTTAAAACCATCAGTTAAACACAGGCGCTGGTGGTCCGTGAAGTAAAATAAACTTGGCCAGTTGGATGACATCTTGGAAACAGCGATAGAGATTGATAATAATAAAACGCAAAAGCCAGGATTGATTTGAATGAGATGGCTGCTTTTAATGTAATTTATTTTAGAATAGCATGTGATGACAATTCTATATAAATACTCATTAGTTTAAAAAACAGCATACGTTTTCCATAAGTAAGGTTTGGACCTACAAACTTGTGCGATGCACAAATAAAATTATAGCAGAGAAACACGTTGATCACCTTACCCCTATGTGCTTCTACAGTTTCCCATCAGCCTTACAGTTTCTTCTCTCTGAAGCAAGTCCACATTGTTTCCATCCCACTTCAACCATCGCAGCATCAATTTTACAATTAAGTTGACATGACTTCCTGCTTGCTAACGGTTTCATTGAAAAAAACTGGCTACCAGGCTGTTCAAGGTGTCACTGTAGCCCTTTCGTCGCTCAGTTTGGGTTCATTTGCTTCCATCAAACGGCGTGATTTGTTTAAATGACGATTGAGTAGAGTGTGTACACTGCTTCCCTTTCTTTGGGATTGGGGACTAATTCCGCAAAAGATTCTATTGTGAAAGTTGCTAGAACAGAACGCCTCAACTACTACAGGTGAACAACAGCTCACCGACAAGCCACTACTGGAATTCATTCTATTCGTATGTATAGAGTATCCGTAGGCAGAATAGAATGAAAAGATGTGGAGAAGAATTTGCATACTTGGGAAAGCGATGAGACGCTGTTGCTTCAAGGCCCATATTACAAGATGCCAATTTGGGATATTCATATACGTACCAAAGTGCAAAAAGACGTATTCGAGTCTTTCTGCCAGTAATACGCCGTGGATTTAGATAAAGGTCATGTCATGACCTTGGCTTGTAGAGTATAAAAGGACGGTCTGAGGCAATAAGATTTCATTCTTACGGAAGTCTTGCAGACCACCAGTCCTCTGCAGTCTGTGATATAGGCACTTTTGTACATTTCCGAAGAAAGTACTGCTTCTCCAGTCAAACGTTTGTACCGCTATTCAAATTGTGAGTAAATACCGAAGGTTTCCAGAAGCAGTTCAAAATTTCTTAGAAAGTAACTTGAGTTTTTTTGTTTTCCTAGATTGGTCTCCGATTTCTGGAAACCAAAGCGCTGCAGGGAAAGACATCGAGAAACCTTGAAGACTCCATACGGTAAATAAATGTAACAAAAGTTACTAATTATATTTGCAAAGTTCAGGAGTTCTAATTGATTTTCATTACTTTCCAGACAACTCGAAGATTTGGAGACTTGAATTAACTTTGTCGGAAGCAACGAGGAGATTAAAATGGCCCCAACTCAAAGTCGCAGACGTAGAAAGAGTATTGATGCGTGAGTAAAGAGAGAAAGCAAAGCTTTACCTCAGAGGGTAGAATCAGATTTGTACGAAAATTTGTAAATTTATCTTTGATTATTCAGGAAATGGCTTGCGCATATAGCTATCGCAAGGAGGAACGGAGATCCAATGGCATTTTCCAAGAAGGTAGAAACCAGGAACCTGCGACAACTGACAGGCAAGACGCAAAATGGTATTGGAGCAATTCATGGCCACCTTTCAAGCCAACGAGGATGCTTACGGACGATATGGAAGTGACGCTTGGATCAACTCTGTTCTTAAGTACCTGAACGAGCCGAGACATGGTGCTGCTTCCATTGGATATAGAGAACTGGTTAGCGACTGACATCTTCTTCCAAAGGTAGGTATCACAACTTTGTCAAGGAGATTTTAGTGTGAAAAAAGAATATCTATACACATTTGTACTTTTACTTTTTCCAGTTCAACCAGATCTTCCAGTACCATGCTGACTCAGCTGCCGTCCATTCAAATGGAGAGAAGAATGTCGAGGGTCAACCTCTCCGGCAGCAAGAAGTCGCAATTGACAAAGGACGTGGAAATCATTGACCTGACGATGGTTACTGAAGGAGTGTTGGCCGCCGCTACCGATGATGATGTGGAAATCATTGACCAGAAGAGAGATGAGAAAGCACCTATGTCACAGGCTAATCCAGCCTCCATCGCCAAGAAAGCAGTAACCCCTGAGAATATTGAAGCGACAGATGCAAGCATTCCCTTCTTCGGATCACAGACATCAACCCGGCCAATTCAATGCAGAAGCTTCATGAGTACGTGAATGAGATGTACAACTACATCGTCCAGTTAAGAAATCAGGGACGTGCTGACATTCGAAGTGTGGAGCCTCGAATGTTGCTATAATGTTATTAGCACTATCAAATTGTTACTAATAATAATATGCTGGCAGATCTTGAATCAATGTAGTTGAATTTTAGTGTTGTGAATACAAAATACATTTTTGTATAATTTGAGTTGTTGATCGCTCCAATATTTAAAAGTTGACATAATTTAACTTTTTTTTCTATCTAAAGATATGGTGTTTTACTTTAATTGTTGGAGTAGAGTTTTTTGTCGGTTATTACTGTTTTGTTGTATTGTAAAAATTAAAATACGACCCATTATTCCTTTCTCTAATGGTTTGAATGTGTTTTTGCACCTTACTACTCATTAAATATAGATGCTCGTCTGCATTTTCATGGTCACCTTTTCACGCTGGAGATATTCCCTTCGTCTCACCCTTTTTTTGTTTTTAAAATATTCATTTCCATAGATTCAATCGTCACTTGTTTTTGATGTTTGAAGAACTGGATAGGAGTAAAATCTTTACTTTTTAATCAATATCCGAGTTGCATTGGCTATCTGTGGGCTTGTGACATCGATGGCCCTTCTAAAACAAACTGAAGCATTAAATAAAATTCACAATTATGCATTAAAATGTACAACACACGAAGGTAGATTGTTCTATAATGTCTTCTTTGCTCTACTTTTCCATGAAACAGGATCTCAAACACCTTGTAATGAACGTTGTTGATACAAACAAGTCTAATCTATTGTTGGTGTATGAAAACTGACCCTAGGAAACATGTGAGCTCTTGACAAAGCTTTGATTTAAACCTTCCTATGTAAAACGTTCACTTATACTATTATTATGAAAGTCTTCATAATACTAAAAATGTCGGTTGCGTGCCCACGAACAACCTTGAAATAAGAGCAGAACAAGAGCAAAATTTGCGATGCAATTCCACCCAGATTGAGAAGTGTCATGATCACATATCCATATTCAATGTTTGCAGTGAAATCCCACACGTTTCAAATACAGAAACGATTTTCATTTCCTTCCTACAAAAAAAATTAATAAACCTCTATTTTCATGTTAGAGATGCACCAAAAGAACACATCTCAATTTCATATATAAGCAAACTACAAAGGTTTTGAACCGAATGCCGGAGCACAATTATTATGCTACTTTCAGTCCGCGTCACACCGCATAATATTGAAGTTGTTTCAGTCTATTTTTTGAAAATGTTTGAGAGTCTACACGAGATTTAAAATGCAATTCCAACTTAAAATAGGTCTAATCACTTCGAAATTGTGAGGGGATATTACTGATAGCCGTTGTTTCCACTCCCTGTTACACTTTGCCCCAATCTGTATTAAATGCAAGTATGCTTTCTTCTCTGGGATATCCGTCATCTGAGCTACTGGAATGCAATGAGATGTTCTTTGTATCGTTTTTGGATGGATTGTCTGCCTATTTATAATGCTGGTTCGTTGGAGAAGGGGTGTTTTTTAAGTAAGCTGGAGTCTGGTCCTTTACCTGTCACCTATGCCACCGCATTCCTGTAAGTGCATAGACACTGTATCAATTTTTTTTTTGTTTGGAAGCTATGCACTACACTGTAACACCAAAGTCAATGCTCGTAAGCTATAACTCCCAATGCAACAAAACTCCAACAGGATATTCTGTAAGCGACCGCATTCACTGATTTCTCTCATTTAAGACTTACGAAAACCGTGACGAGGATAGAATATTCCGTGATAAATTCAAACTATTATTACCTGTTCAGCTATTATTAAGCTTTTCCACCAATTATGCTAACAACTAAGATGTTTATTGGTTAAAAGAACATTTAAATGATCACTAGTACTGTCACACATTTCCTCAGCTACTGAACACAACAACTTCTTAACTGACGATGAATAGTACCAGCAACGTCGAAGGTCCACGAGCAGAATGTGTCAACCTTTCATCAGTTGAACTGGAAATGGAGACAAGGTTCACTCACTATAAAATGATGTGGCAGGTACAATAATGCCATACCACTCGCATGAAGTGGAACAAAACTGTAATAAAATGAGACACAGCCTTGATCACAATAATGGGGTCCCGTGCCCTTTCTGAAATTTCTCACGATCCACAAGCAAGGGTTTACTAGGTTTTTCAGCTAGGGTCTTAATTTATAAATTCATCCTGAGGGTTGCTGTCAACCTTATTGTTGGATCACGTTCCTAATCCAATTGATTGATGGTATGTGACGTGACATGAATACTAAAGTAGAACCTTTTCACATGAAGAAATGAAAGCTGTCAAACATGAGTCCTTGCTCATTCACTGATTATTATGATACCCCTAGTATAAATTCTACCGCATTGAATTTCTCATCTCAAACCTGCCTCAAGATCCATGTACAATAAAAAATCTTCGCGAGCTCAGTTTTTCCTTTAGTCATTCATCTGTCTTCATTATTTATTTGACAAGTGAGACAAGTGAGTGATGAAATATAGTGATAATGAAACACTATTGTGTCCTGAAATGTCAGTCAAGCATACAGGGAATCTATTGGAAACGGCAAAGGAGTAGAGCGGAGCGTGAGACCGTACTATATTCCCACTTCCTTCGTTATTGCCTTTTCCACATAAAAGAAGATATTGATGAAACATTCCTTTGTTTTGAATTTATTGTGTTGCGTGATGTAAATGTGACAGTAATCCTTTTGTTTTAACAATATGAGGCATACATTAGTGTAATAAATGTGTCATGTCATCTATCATGAAAATTGCTAGGTTTTTAGTGATATGAACATGGGAGTGCATCGCATATATTTATTCTTCCACTTTTGAAATCTAAATACGTTGGCCATCTACAATTCGGTATACATTATATGTGTAACTGACGACTTACAAGGTTGCGATCAGTGTTGCAATGCATTTATGATGAAATCAATACATAGAGTCTGGTCACCATCAATAAATGATGTATGATTTAGCCCAGTTCAGAACTCTGAATGAGCGTTTTCATAAATGATAATTTCATGTTGTTTTATATAGTATCAAGCTCATGCGTGTATGCAAACCGTTAGTATTTGATATGTGTATGTAGCTATGAACTGTACTGCTGCTGTACTTTCTTTATTCCGAAACCCATTACAAAACTCAGTAAGGTACAAATGTCCCAAAATATGTGTGGATAACCTTCAGCTGTCTACGTTACCTTGAGTCATGAAGATGCATAGCAGTATCTATACGCTAAGGAGAAAAGCAAGAAAGTGCAACGAAGGCAAAGGCAATTCAAACTCTACCCCAGCCACCTGAAAAACATAGATATTACATGATGCTGCAAGGTGTTTTGGTAATGAAAATACCTTAATGATCCGAATTAGAAAGTAGAATTTTTGATCCAAGAAATATACTTTAAAAGCGTAATAAAACCAGATGGTTGTTGTTGTTGAATGTTAGCTTAATAAACCGCAGTGAAAGGATTACCAAACACATTACTACAATCTTGCTCCGTTTTCCCTAAAATTACATTAAAAAATGCTGATATCGGATAGGGGATTTTAACCAGGTTCAAGGTCATTGCAGTTGAATTGACTACATTTGCAAAGTGGTCTGCGTCTGAATGCTATAGTTTAAAGGCAACACATCTCAGATACATCACATCAGGTTGCTTTTATTTACTTGCATTCGTAACCAAATATCATGCATATTCTAGCCTGCAACAACAAAGCGAATTGTAATAATAAGCTGTGTCAAGTCATAAAGGTTAGAAAGCAACGGAAAAGACATAATAAGATCCCGTACATCATAATAACCATTGTAAATGCGTTTACATCTCTGTTTTTCATAGAATATTCGCGTGACTCATCCTACCGTAACGGTATCACTTTTATCTACTAAAACTGAGCAAATAGTGGAGAGAGCAGTCCAGGAAGTCATTTGAATACTTTGATAAAACCCTAAACTTGGGTGCATTAGAAGCTCTCCTTGCTATCTGTTATGTAGTTTGTTTGCAGAGCCTGTATGCACATTTATGAGTTGTAGTTGATAAATATCAGTTACACATTTCAGCTTTCAGTCTGTCACCAAATAACTACGCATTTGTATCTCCTTTAAGAATTTTTCGAGCTAGTTTTTTGGGGGTTCCACTTTTGTGTTTACCTAACTTGGAAATTCCGATTATACATATCGCTTGATTATATTGTCTTCAGAACATCTTTACTTATATTATAGTTTGATATAATATATGGGGTAAATGGATAATACTATTGATTCTGATTGATGCTCACTCAAGTTTTAAATTTCAAATTTCACCCGTAATATTTGATTTTACCCTTTTGCCAACTGCAGAACAATGACAAGGTATGATGCAAGCTGACTGAAATACTGAAAGAATGAATTAAAACGGAATGGTAATTTTAGCATGGATGAAAAGATATTGCAACATTTCATTACCGAAAGCAATAGCCCTTTATTCAGCGTCACTAGGTTTCCCAGTTGAATTTTTATCGGGTCGTTTTGGATCATGTCAATTATTAACTTCATCTGAAGTGAAATTTATAAGTTTGTACAACTGACGTATTGCATGTTTAGTCATTTTATAATATCCTTTGTCGATATACCTGAAGCCGACTCTCACAGTCACTTCTTGACATGTGCATTTCATTATTGTTTGTGAAATTTCTTCCTCCTTAAAAGAATAAAAATAATATGCTTATTCATTCATATTTAACTATGTTTGAAGTACTTACAATAGTTGTGATGGACTCCGCAAATGACGCTTTCCAATACAATGAAGCTAAACGCCAGTGTAAACACAAATGCAAAAGGTAAAAAGTTGGATTGTCGACTATACACCGGAGCATCGTTAATAACTAAAAAAGTATGATTGTTAAATACTGCAGTGATGATGAGAATAGCTCTGTAAGCGACCACAAATTTGTTAAACTAAGGTAGTTTGCTACTCTTTCAGTTTGCAGCCTAAGGAGAGTTACTAGCTCCATCCAATCATTTACTTGCTTGGTAGATATCATAGCTTTTGACGCTGCACGATATTGTGCTCTTATCCGTTCAAAGTTTCCGTGTATCCTTCAATTATTGACTGTAATAACATGTAATCTTTCAAATAACAAATGTACGTCCTCCTAAAAGGTTTACTGCCATAACTTTGCCAAATGTCATCGCAACATTGAGAGGAATATTTTTCTCCATGAAATTTATTGTTTTTATGCGGCCAAGGTAGAATAGAACTGGTGGTAGCCAAATTGCACAAAATATGTTTCGCCTCCGTTTCAGCTTTAATTTAAGGGAATAAAATGGTGTGAATATGCGTTCAAATTTTCTTGAAAATTCTGCCCACTCATTTAGAAAATTGCAGAGAGATTGGAGACCAGATAAATGAGTAGCGACCATTGCCCATGTTCCCCATGGCATTGAAATTCGCACAAGAGGACTTAATATCATGATGAGCTCCGATCCTGTAAGGAGATTTACATTTATCCATTGTTCGTGGCCGGTGAGACTGAATACTTTGAAGCTGAAAATAATTTAATGTACACCGAACTCAATGTAACCAAATCAGAGCAATTTATACAGAAACTCACATTCGGACGGGATAATCCAAATCAAGAAAGCCATTAATTGACCACGTTACCATCAAAAATCCAAAGGCACTTGCGTAAAACACGGTGAGTAAAAACGGTATTGAAAAACGAGCAGATTTCTTCTTAGCTATTTCGTAATATTGTGCTGGGCTTTCCTTATGAAACGTTGTGACAAGTGCGCGCTTATTCGGAGGTTTTACTAGTTTATTAAAAACTTGTCGAAATATCAAATTGTCTGAACTCATTTTAGCATGGAAAGTTCAAAGTTAAAATTCTTAATAAATACGAAGCTAAACCCCTAGTTAATTCCTAATTTTATACACCTAATCCCTTCATATATTTTTTGGTACAGTAGAAATAGTTTCAATTTGAATACCTAACGTGTTTACGACTCTATGGATTGTGCAAAGCTGTCTGGAATTTTTTAATCTCTTAATGCGGGTCTCTACTTTATCTGTTATTGGAAATGGGAGTCAACCATGCTTTTTGCAACTCGTACAATTTAATAGTGTAGTGCTTCTACGGAATTAATTTGCCCGTACTTTACTTACTATAATACATTATTTGCAAAATAAATACACACTGTTATTGATGTACATCATAAATACACAAATCGCATAACCTTATAATTTGTCAAAGTGAAAAAATGCAACTCAATTTAGTTTTAGTTCTCAGAAAAACATTTTTTTTACATATCTCAAGCTTTGGATTATGATTTACGAAATTAAAAGGGTATATTTACTTTCCCCGTTCACCTCTTTTACAAAACAAATACATGCAAACGTTGTACTTGCAATTGAAAAAATTCAGGGCTTGCAAAAACATTGTTTTTGATCCCAATACAATGAATAAATAAAATCGGATACATTTAATTTATTACGAAGGAAAATGCTGATTTAATACTTTTAATGTTATGACATCTCCTGTTTCATTGGGTAACTGGTAAAAATTTCACATTAAAAATCCTGAACGTACATCTAACTTGAACTTGAGTATTAGTTTATACGAGTGCTCCCAAAATACGGAAACCGATTCATACTAATTTTCAATCTATTATTTAAGCCATTTTAGGAGTCGGATCCTCATATGACTGGAAACAAATGTACAATATCCTACACATGAATTTATATAATATATACAAATTTTCGCAGAAATTTACATGTATCATGTTTTTACCTTATCTTATCCCTCATTCAAATACGTGGTTGATTTTATTGTATAGAATTTGTATAAGAGGGTATTAAATATCAAAGTTGCTAAAATATTCAAATAAAAACATTGACAGAATGGCCAAGTATTATTTTTTATGCTTAAAGGCTTTAATGTGTTTTAAAGTTACCAATGTCTAAAATGAAGTAGGAGATAACGTAAAGTACTTGGTAGTGACCCTTTCAAATAGTACAGCAAAATTTAAAACATAATTGTGGATTTAAACACAACTTTTAATGCGAGCCAATCGAAATATTTTCCTCCTGTATTGCTGACTGTATTTACAAAACTGCTCACAGTTTTGCCTGAATTACAGAAGCAGGAGGCTAATTGTCTGGTTTATTAAAAAGTTAAATTAAATTGCTTCAAAATTTGCCATCTCATGCAACTAAAAACGTTTCTAGCATGCTGAAGAAAAATCCATTCTAGAATTTACAATATCGCGTAAATTTTGGTTATTTAGTAACAGAAGTTTTATTGAGAATAAACTGCGTTAAATGAGTTAGTAAAACAGGTTGCAATTTAAAAAAAGATTCGTCTGAAAAAAAAGTTTAATTTTTACATCGACCGTTGATGTAACATGCGGTTTTTTAGGGATAAAATAAATAAAATATCTCCATCCCCATGTGGTTTGTAAAATGTCCGAAGGCTATTCCTTTTAAAGCTTAGCTGAGGCTTTTAAATAAATTTATTGAATATTAGCCTTTCATTTCACCTGTTCATAACGCGCGTCAGAATTCCGGGACTAGAAAAACTAAAGCAGACATTTAATTTTGAGTAATGATATCAAATACCTTACAAAAACGCCTATTTGGGTTACATGTAAATTGAAACTCATGACAATTTTAGACATGTAAAATCCTATAATGCTTTGTCACGCCATAAACCAGCGCGAAACCTATTCTACATATTTTATAAAATGAAGAAGGAACCTCACTTAGAGCAATACTTACTTATGCTACTATTCGCAGCGGCTCACAAATCCAATCTCTAAAAAGTGGTCTTGCTAAGGCATGGTTGTCAAAACCATTTTAAAGTGTCACTCCCATATTGTCTAGACTTCTAAGTAAAAATTACTTTACATATGAAGAGAAGCACGGTAAAACCGAGAACTTACGTCGTAATTTCTGTAGTCTCAATAAGAATTAAAGCATTGGCCAAGATATTATCGATGCCACGTAAGCTCATCAAAGGTAAGGTCACTCACATCAAAAATTGTATAAAGAGTTAGTCGCATGGATGTAGTTGGTGGCGAATCACCTTTTTTAAACCTGAAATAATATTGAAATATTAAACTAGATTGAAACGAAACCATCGTATAAGAACTATTTTGAAGACATTTAGCATTTCAAACTTCTAAAAAATGACAAAACTAACCAATTTTCGAATGCTGGCATTTCTGAGTTTTATTTTGGTTTCTTTGGGATCATGCGAAATGTTAAAGAAACCGACTCAAATTATAATTGGGATATTAACGCGTACCTTAGATATTTTCCAGAATGTTTGATACATATTATTTCATACACCGACGCAAACTCCTTCCCCGACATTAATCATACTACAAAATTTTACAATTATCAGCCACCAAACGTTCCCGTGGTATTCAGTCGCTATCGAATGAAATATGATGAAAAAATTGCCCCAACAAACATAAATATTCTTGAAGAACTGTTGCATGGCAATTGGACAATGCTTACTACAAACGAGTCCTACGCATTCAACTTCAAGCCATTTCCATTATTTCATAGACGTGCCTGCTCCCTCCAACTATATCTGATCCCATCATATTCCACACTCTATAACGCCTTAGCTAAGTACGACAAAGAACTTATCAAACTTCATTCTTTTTCGCTTTCAATTGGAAACACCAAAATCCAAATGTTTCCGGAGGGACATCTGGATCTCGTGTTACCCCGTGTTCCTGGCTCCCAAAACGCAACAACATCCGAGCCGTACTCGTTGTCCAAAATCGAAAAAATGGAACGTGTTTCGGATAATCGAGTTTTCTATACTCTGCTGAAATTGGATGTCTATCAAATGCTTCTCTCGGATTACCCTTTGCCAATTTTAGAACCTTGGTGTGAGCACATTGACGATTCTCTCAATGGGCCAAAACATTACGTGACCAACTTTTTCTTTAAACTATCTTCAATTCCCGGGGATTTTATAGTTGTTTTGGCAATCCAACCGTCTTTATCAAAGCGTTTACACCACCATTCATTTCAGCCTGTAGCAAAATCGGCAGATATGAATCGTCGACTTGTCAACGAAATATATATGAAAATGACAAGAGAGAGCAATTTGAAAGAACATTGGTTCACCGTTGAAAAAGAGTCCGGTCAGGGTCCGGCAGAAAACGAATCTGAACATGACTGGAATTACGCATTGAAGTTACGGGAATACAAATTGTGGCAGAGCTGTGGTGACACTATTTTGCATGCAATGTTGGGTCCAAACATCTCCACCTTCAATTTTTTAGAAAAACCGGGCTATAACGTGCTCTGGTACCGATTCCCAGACGCAACATACGTTACAGTATTCCAGGAAGGAATACAGTTAATAACGTGGCGGCGTAGAAGTTGGGCAGCTATACATACAGCATTCCGACAATTGGGTGTGGGTATGGCAGCTAACCTGGCCTATATTGGCTCATGCTGTCTCAGGAATTTTTGAGCTTAGTATGATATTTAAAAATATGTTGGAGCAAGGAAGTCGGTGGCGTAAATAGTAAGAAAACAACTGGCGGGCTTAGGCTCGTGGATATTGGTAACTCTGTTTTAAGCAACGCATATAAAGGCCAGAATATAACGGACTTGACTGCTGAAATTCCACCCAAGAAACCAGAAGATTTTGCTGACCTGACAGAAAAGAATTTCACTTTTTTCGGAAGAAAGTGGTATGAGGAGGAGGAGTTAGCAATTATACATGCAAGTTTGGTGGACTGGGGGTTCGTGTTCAGTCAGACACCGAACGAGCCATCAAAATCCAGAAGTGTTATTGAATATCTGGTGAAATCGTCTGATTCGAGTTTTAACCACTCTAAATATGGCCCTGTTTTGGAGAAATTAGAGACGATTGATAGAGAAGGCTGGTTTTTTCACCAGCGTTTGGTCAATAATGCTACATTTATGGAACTTTTGAACGACTTTTGGAACCCGATGGTACATTTTGTCAAGCATATTGAAAGCTGTAACAAAACAGCCCTTATTGGATGGTCGAGCGAAGTTAGGGACGCGGAGCCAAAACTTGTAACGGTACTGATGCAGAAATATATGTCAATTAAATCAATAAGCATTAGTAAAGAGATTTGGCTTAATACAAGGTTTGGGTGGCTCTTTAATAACGTTGTTTATCCACCCGTTACGTTTGAGAGGCACTTAGGAGATATTGTTCAATCCGGAATAGCCCTTGAATGGATGAACTGGCAACAGTGGCTCAAAGCAATGAAGCACAATTTTGAGAAAGCGAAAAACGGATTCCTCAGTGATGAACCTGCGAAAGCGCTATCAATAAGAGGAAATATTTCTGTGGTATTTATTGTCCATTTGAGTATATTAGTTATCTGCGTGTTAGCATTTGCCTGTGAAATGCTATTAAATGGAGTTGTATGGTGTTTTGTTTTAAAAACCACTTTAGTTGAGTTTGGAACGAATCCCTTGATTGGTATTTAATGACGTTGGTCACGTTTCGGATTCGGTGAACTTTAAATAAACGGTAAATTCGATATTGTTAGATTCAAAAAGTTAATGCGTACCGCTTTAATTCTGCTGTAAGACAAAAATTCTTACTGTTGACACTTGCATACACATTCGTGTAAGGGAAAGTAATTAACGATTGGCTGTAAGTCTCATTTTACTTGCTTATTTAGCTACCAATCGTACAAAAAATAGAATTGCAATTATAAAGCTTTAACTCCATGGAATTTATGTTGATTATGTAAATAGAATTTGAAGAACATGTTGCTGCTTAGTTCTCACTAGGGGTTACCGCGCAGTGCCGCCGCCTACAATTGACGAGAAATATCAAATTCATAGGTAACAAACCATGCTGAACACGATTCTGCAATTAGTTGCCAAAACTAACTTCCTGAATAAATATTTTACGTATTTAACCGCGCGCGCGCTGCTTGGAAAACGCACGGTAAGTGGGAGAAGCCAACTAACGCAATGTAAACAGACGCTCAGCTGATCATGCAAGTTATGAAGAAGCAACTGATAAAGCTCTCGCTGCACATTTGAGTACGTACATTGTTATTCACACAACCTATAATAGTTTTAAACGATTGATAACGAAATAATAACACACACACGAAGATTCTAGACAGATTACATTCTAAAATTGGAATGTAAATAATAAGATTGCAGCGCAGAGGGGTGAGTGTCTGAGTAAGAGCACTTGCCGCTTTGCCCACATGCTCAGATGAAGCGTCT
>LJIJ01003129.1:0-21085 GCA_001718145.1 Orchesella cincta | reverse complement strand
TACAGTATTATTCTGAGTATGGATGACTGATACTTATATCTGTGCAAGCTTAAATATGATTATTCCAAAAATGGCACAGACCTTGGCCTTTTTGGCTGGCAAGTTGTGCTTATGATTTTGAACCTGTCTAGTTATAGTTGAAATCGTGTTTTAAAGCGAGCCTCGTTGCAGTCAAGGAGAATAGAGGGTGAGCGATTATAAAAGGAGAAGAAAGTGATTAAGATGTGAAACAAGAAAAAGTTCGGAAACGATCCTCGATAACAAAACAAATTCGTTTTAACAATATTATCTATCAATGGGATCAGATGGTCCTCTGTACCGCTAATTTTAAATTACAAACAGGTAATCATAGGTCACAGTGATAGCGTTCTTCGCTGCACTCCTAAAATATTACCCGCCTCGACAAAAAGTAATATATAACAATGAGTTTTTGGATTCCTTCTAAGATCTGGCAAGACTTTGGAAAATTAAAAAGATGTCTATACATTTCTAGCCAACACTAGCAATACACGTTTATTTCCTGTTTGTATTTGCAGCAATGGCATGGGTTCGAAAACGGTATGATTAAATAAGACTGTAAGCTACTATTGTAATTATAACAAACTTGTTCAGTCTAGTATTGAACAGTAGGACCAACTTGTAGGGCAGTTCGTTGAAAGAAATCCTGATTGATGATTTGGATGTAAGCTCGAACGCTCAATCAAACACGACTCTAATTGATATTTAAATTCAAAATTGCGTTGTCCAAATGTAACGATATTTATGGGCACTTATGCTAGTCTTCACCGTAAACGTAATGATAAGGATGATTTATACACTGCTCCAACACTCTTAGTTTAGTTATCATGTCCCAACACGTTGCTTATCCTCGTTCACCGGCGGTTCTCTCTCCATTTCTGCTCGTGGTCGGATAGTTCCATGTGACCAAAGTGCAAGAGTCAGACATGAATTTTTATATTTTTTTTTGCCTAGGTTCCCGACGCTGCTTGAGACGAGTGCACTACGCCAACCTGTTAGCTTCGCGTTGTTCTACTGTTTCAATCGGTGATTGCATGCCTCTTTAAGGGCAATACGTCCTAACTGCTTCTAGTTGTGCTGTTGTTATAAATCAAATGGTAATTATAATTCTCATCGACCTTTCGAGAATTTACCATCCATCCCGAGCGACGCTGAGCTAAAAAGGTGGAGTCGGTCGCGATCTCAGTGCAGCAGTTTCAGAAAAAGGTTATTCTGCGATACTTCACACTGCTTGGCTCGACAGGTGACAGATGCGTTGATGTGGGGCAAGTTCTTCTTAATTCCCAAAACTTCGTTTGAAGGATGTCTTCGCTTGTACTGCCCGACATGATGAGCATGAGGGTTGATTGGTTGTTGTTACCAGTGGGACGGGTGCCAGATGTATTAGGAGTAAGTCCCACTAAGGGCCCCGTAAACCATAATTGTGGAAAACTATTCTTGGAGGATTGTATATTCTCCATGGAATAACTCGGCTTACACTTTAATGTATTCTTCTATTCACTTACTAATGCCATCAAGCATGACGCTACCAGTGTAGTCGCGGCCGAAGAATTTCAATATGACCAGGTGTCTGCTTAATGAAACCTTATATGTGAGATCGGCAGAAGGTGCAGACCAGTTAAATGGTTTTCGAATTCATTGTATCTTCTAAACTATTCAGCTGCAACTAGTTCTTACTGGTAGAAATCCGTTATGAACTTATGGACGACTCATCGACAAATGTTACAGGAAGCCATGATTTGAGAGGAAATTTAGTCCACTATAGCATTTTCACCGGAATTGGCTCACTGGTGACTTTGTCGAGTAACATCTAGCCTGCATAGAGTGTTATAATACAGAATTTTTTCAACCAATAGACTTCCTATTGAAATCGTAGACTTATCTCCACGATGGGAGGAGAATTCAATCTTGTGGTTGAATGCTGACAGATTTCTTGAACAACACGCATCCCTAGTGAATTCCTAGAAATGGGCACTGTAGTGCATTTTGCGTGCAAAAGTATTGTTGACGATTCTGGTCATCGGTTTTTGTGGCGAACTAGAAGGCCCCAAATTTCAGCGGATATTTAGTGATTCAGGGATGGAAATGGTCCGCTTTCTAATCCATGTTTCTATGGCGAGATATTCCCCTATGTTGCGTTGCGCAGTACGATTAAATTGTGAATGTCTTCGACAAGGTTGTTTAGCCAGTTAGTTGACCTCCATTGCGATCGGTCACCGTTACAGCCAAAGCATTTTTACTTTTGTTAGCTAAGATGAACAGTTCAAGAGTACGTGTCTAGCTCCTCCAGACAAGGGATATGCTCAGAAGATTACTCGTTACAGTTGCATCTATCTTGCTGTATATATGTGCCAAAAACTGAGTGGCTACGCCTGCTCACTTGAGTTGGGGATGCTGCTGGGCGGTATTTGTGGGCCAAATGTAAGACAAATACCAGATGACATGAGTTTGTGTCTCGTACAGATCCCGATTACGAAGCAGGACTCAAGAGTGCTGGATAAGAACAGTTGATACACAATGTGAGGTGAATGCCGGCTGCTGGGTGCTTTCCTGTAAGTTGCATTCTTACAGGTCGAGGTTGATCTTGCATGCTCAAGTAGTAGTTCATCAAGAGGCAGCTTTCATCAGTGGAGGGAGGATGAACGGCATGATCACTTGCGTAGACAATTGAGCAGAATGTCTTATGCTTCGGTTCTTTAGTAATGTTTTGTCCATATTAATGGTGGAAAACGCGTTCACGTGAAGCAGACAATGTTTAATAAAGATGTATTGGCCAATGAAAAATTGGAGTTCAGACTCTTCGAAGGGATAAAGTCTTGAACATAATGAGTAACACAATATAATTGTTAAGATAAAGTGGCATTTCTGGCTTTTGGGTGTGATGCTCACTAAATTGAATAGATATATACCATTGGAGAGGTGTGAACTCAACTATGATCACAGCAAATGAATTGACGCCACTGTGTTTTGCTCGCATTCTTGCCCAAACTGATATAAAGAAAATGTTACGATAGTTTTTTTGTCTGATTGGGGTCCCTCATTTATTTTACATTTGCGTCCACCCTATCCATAGCAATTAGCTATATAAACCACTGACGAATGCCTCAGATATAGTTATGTTTCTTAATATAAACGAAATCCTTCCATTTAGTCATCAGTATCTGAATTCTTACCCGAAAAAACTAGTGGTAGAGTTAAAGCCTACGAAAATGGTCCATTAGTAGTTTGCCGCGTGGTTACGCGCGTTTTTGTCTCAAATAGTTTGGTTGCTTATGATCCCAATGTTTTTGGATGTGTGTGACGAGCGAATTGACCCAACGCGTGCGAAAGGGAGGGTAATGCGAAGATATGGCAATCCCCAAGCTCTAATGTGGGGCTGTCATGTTCTTCATGATGATATGGACATTCACCCTCCTCCGCATTAGAATGAAATCGAGGACTTAGTTTTTTGTATTGTCATGGAAAAGAGATTCAACTTTGTCGCGGATGCTGCTGTGACGAAGCACTTCTTGCAAAGCACAATGCATACTTCACAGTATTTCTCTGTATATATCTCTAATCACCTATTCCTTGAAGCATGTTCAGGACATCCTTGTAGTTTTGTAAGTTATAATGGTAGGTAGATTTTTTTATCATGGTTGATGCTTCATCGTCACAGAAGATTTGAGATACTGTAGCTTCTGAACATCATCTAAGCTCATGTTGCGGTGTATTGTAGCTTCAAAAAGATCTGAGAATGATGGCCAATCTGCATATTTGCCGGAAAACGTAGGAAGGTGTATAGTGGGCAGCTTTATGGAAGGAGCACTTCTGTGGCTGCAACTTGATGTACTATTGGAAGCAGGTTGAGGGGTCTTTTCGTCAATCATGTTGTCAATGAGTGATACAATTTCTATGAATTTAGCTTCCGCCTCTTCACGCTCCACCATCCGTACACCGAGTTCAGCGTCGTCATCAATAACCTTTTCCTCAATGAGATCTTGGAACTGCTCGAACTTGTTGAAATGAGCTTCCACAAGCGTGCGCCTATTCTTCAGGTTGTTGATGGGAGTATTCTCTACGTCTAGGGCTTGCAAGGCTGTCATTGACTTGTCAAGAAACTCTTTTGAACGCCACGATTTTTCTTGAGAGCTGGTAAATCCATGATGATAGCACGAATTATCACGAAAACTGCACAATTAAACAATGAAAATGCACTAGCTCCTTAATTAAAAGAGTATCCGTAGATCGAAGGACCATTAATATGTTTGAAACTGTGAAGTTGTTGTGATAATTTTGGTGAAAGATGAATGAGATGAATTTACTGCTCTCGTATGGGCTATGTGAGAATTTTACTTTGAAATGATGGAAATGAGATATAGAGCAACACAGTGAATGAAAGCACCTTTTTGGCTTTAGAATGGATAGGAATTTACTACAAGAAAGATAACCAATTAGTTGCAACTGAATACTTTAATTGGCAGTGAGTTTGAGCTCCTCACTGCTGGAAGGTTCGAGAGAGAAGGCGAAGATGACAAGGTTACAGTTTCATTTTATCATCATACATAAATCATATAGGTTGAGAAATACATGGAGAATGATAAGCATGGCATAAGACACAAGATACTTTCATGTTCACGATGAGGATTAAGGATACGATAAAATTACTTGGCATTGAAATACGTAATAAGAATAACGGAATCTTAACTCATTGGAGTAACTTCTAGTAGTCACTCAAAACAGTCATGAACTTTTAAGGTATCCATTGAAAAAAAAGTTGAATATTATCTTAAAGGATTCTCATTGAATGTCCATTCAGTGTTCTCTTTGAACAGTCATTTGGAAGTGGTCACACTGAACGTCCCATACATATTTCTATTGAACGCATATTGTAGGATTTCATTTTTAGTCCCAATTTTTTGTTCCCCACTACTAATGTTTAATAAAGTAATGATGCTATTACTTGCGGGTAGGATGATACCAGGAATCCACGTGTACATCTACTCCATTATGATGGGGTTCCATGAAATACTGCTCCGCAAATAAAAGCGGTTCACCAGAATTGGACATTCATGTTCCTACAGACTTCCTTTGAAACATTGCACAAACGGCAATTAATTAATTGTTCTTCGTATTTTTACACCATTTTGGGGTGAAGTTATATGAAGAATTAAACTGAATGGCTAAATTATGAGCTATCGGATCGTATACGTCATACAATGATCGGCGTATACTATATACTTCGCCCATAGTGAGTAAGGACACGTAAAAAACGGTTTGTCTGCAGATTTATTTTTTAACATGGTGATAAGTGCCATATTTCGTGCAAATTTTACATGCCGATGTGGAGCTCTACTGTGAGAGCAACAAATATAGAGCAAAATATTGAATTGAATTACTAAAATAAAGTGATAGTTCAGTGAAATCTGTGGTTAAGTGCAGTAGTTTGCAATTATCATTTTTTCTGTACTTATATACACACATATACACGCCTGCATTAAGTTAATTGACTTATATGCAAATGAAGTACCTGAACTCAATAATCCCTGTATGTACACACTTTACTTGCTAGCATATTTAGCTGGGGATTGAATCTCAGAGCCGTTCCGTCCATTAGCGATGGTTGCAGGTTGAGCATAGGCAGCTATAGATGCAGCGATATCAAAATGACATACGTATCCTCTAAAATGAACTGTAGTATTAAAATACTCAGTCCATGCTCACTTCTCCCAACAAACCGTAAGCAGCGAAAATCTACTCTTAAGACTCCTCAAAGCTGGAAACAACATTATCAACCCAGGTCCAGTATGTATTATCTGCAACAAAGAAGGGCAAGAAAAACCAGCAAGCACTCCGGTGCAACAAATGTGAGTATTTATTTCATAGAACATGCCTAGATATGACCACCCCTTCATATCGGAAAGCTTGCAACGAGACAGACTGGATCTGCAATCTATGTAAATCCGTGAAGCTTCCCTGTAGCATTTGCTCACAATCAAACCTAGAGCCCACTGTATAGAGTGCACAGAATGCCAACAGCAATATCATCGAACATGTCTCAAACGAAAATACCCTGAATACAAATCTGAAGAACTGGAGTGGAAGTGCCCAACTTGTACTGAAGTTGAAGATGGAATACCCCCAATCTCTAAAAACTCACAACCCAATACGCAGTACCTAACAAAGCTAAAAGGTATAACCATCGGCCACATCAACGTCAGAGATTTACTCTCTAACCACAAAAAAGACGACATACGCAGTATAGTCTCAAACGTCCCCTTCCATATATTTGGTGTTACTGAAACCTGGATGCATGCTGGAATACTTTCAAACGAGGTCCACATCCCAGGTTATCACACCGTAAGACAAGATAGAAAAGGAATCACCAACTACAGAAATAGAGGTGGAGGTCTACTTCTGTATGTAAAAGATGAATATGAAGTTGAGACCTATGACCACCCAACAAACGAAGCTGAGATTCTTCATGTGAAAGTATCCAAAGAACTCATGAAAGACTTACACATTATTTTAGTGTACAAACCTCCATCAATCCCCAATGCTGAGCTACTCAAAAACCTAAACATGGCAATTAAAAACTGCAATGAGAGCGAAACTTACATAATCGGAGATCTCAACATTGACCTGATGAAAAAAGACAAAAATGCAGTTGAGCTAACTCAATTTATGAACGATTGGAATATGAAACAGCTTATCAAATACCCTACTCGAATAACGCAAAACAGCCAATCTCTAATAGACTGCATATTTACCAACAACCCACAGCATAACAGATGCAATGGAATCGTGAGATGTGACATTTCTGATCATGACCTGGTGTACACCGTACGCAAAAAAGAAAAAGGCAAAAAGTGTCCAATAAAAGATGTCACATTACGCTCATTCAAAAACTTCATCGATGATAATGTTCGCAAAATGATAAGAGAAGCACCTTGGTAGATATTCGAGTACTGCCAAAGTGCAAGTGAAAAATACAAATGTTCTCACATATTATCACACATGTTTTAAATGTTCATGCTCCTTATAAAAAAGTGAGCATTAAATCATGCAAAAAACCGTGGATGTGCAGTGCTTACGATGAGCTAGCAAGTAAGATGACAAAGTTGAAAAATCGATTCAACAAGTCCAAAAGTAACGACGATTGGCTTCGCTATACAGAAACCAGAAGTAAAGTGAAAGCAATGAAGACCAAGCTCAAGCGATCTGCAATTAAGAAAGTAGCTTCCGAGTCAGCACAGGATTCCAAAGATCTTTGGAAAGTCCTTAATACTGAAGTCGGAAGGCAGAAAATACGACAAAACATACCTACTCTCAAGTCAAATGGCAAAACAATGACTTTAAACAAAGAAAAACTCAACCTCCTATGCAAACATTTCACACAAAATGAAAACAATTCTACAACAGAAGTTATCATGCCTCCTGAACCAGAAGAAAGTGAAGACACACCTACATTCAGCAGATGCAAAGTCACTATTGCTGAAGTAATGGATGCTATGAAAACGATCAAAATCAACACATCCAGTGGGCACGACGGAATTCCAGCAAAGCTCTTTAAAGTGTGTGCAGAAGAGATTGCACCTATACTGACACCAATAATTAATGAGCTTTTTAAATGCGGCGAGGTTCCAGAAATTTTAAAAACAGCAATGATCATACCACTCTACAAACAAAAAGGTGAAACATCTGCTGTCAAAAACTATCGGCCCATCTCTATACTACCAACGACTGCAAAAATAATCGAAAAACTGATCTACAACAAACTAATGGAGTTTCTGGAAATCAACAACATTCTAATGGACCAACAACACGGCTACAGGCACAACCGCTCAACGCAAAGCGCTATTACAATTTTGACGGATGAAATCAGAATAGCTGCTGATAATAATCTCATCACCGGTGCTGTGTTTGTGGATTTTGTGCAAGCCTTTGACAAGCTGCAGTTCAATATAATATTGAAAAAGTTAAGTGATTGTGGAGTTCGAAAAAGCATGCTCAAATGGTTTCACTCGTACTTCACCAACAGAAAACTCTTTGTGACATCAAATGGAGAAAAATCTGACCCAATCAATATGATCCAAGGGACCCCACAGGGAAGCACCCTTTCCAGTTTGATTTTTACGCTGTACCTGTACGATCTTCCAGGACAACTAAAGAACTCTAAAAGCCTTTTCTACGCAGATGACCTTGGAATGCACACATCTGGCGAAACAGTCAATGAAATTGAAGAAAAACTACAAGAAGATGTCCACGCTCTTGAAAACTGGTGTGATGCAAATGCGATGAAAATTAACACGTACAAAACAAAATCCATGTTATTTTACCGTAAAAATTTACCTGAATCAGAGACACTTAGTCTCTCGACAGCTGAAAGCAAAATTGAAAATGTGACAGAGTTTAAATATTTAGGACTTACTCTTGACACTAAGTTAACTTTTAATGACCATTATGAAAACGTTTGTAAGAACATGACTAATAGATTGTACATGCTGAAGAGATACAGCAAATATTTTACGTTCAAATGGCGACATATATTTTCCACGTCACTTGTTATCTCTATACTAGACTACTGCCTCCCCGTATGGGGCAATTTAACTGAGGGAAAAATCAATAGAATTAACTGCATTATGCTGAAATTAGCTAAATTCGTAGTTCTCGACAATCACTATGATAGGAAATTGACAGATCTAGATATAATTGAAAAATTGAATTGGTTATTGTGTCATGAGAGAAACACAATTATACACACTTGATTTTATTTTAAACATGTCAGAAGTGAATCCTCTTAAATAGTTGTTTACAAGGGTTCACGAGAAGAGACACAACTGGAAGAGCCTCAAAACAAGAACATGACTTTGTAGTACCCAGACTGAAAACCAAATTTGGGAAATCTTCATTCTCCTATCGAGGAGTAGCAGCCTGGAATAAACTACCTACCACCATAAAAAGCGACTGAAAATTTCTACGCATTTTTTATAAATCAGTTAGAAATCAAATATTGTTAGAGAGAAAAAATGACATGATATATTTTTGAATTTCTTGTAACACACCTCTTATAATTTGTTAACCTAATTGGTTTATTTAATTGCAATTAGAGTAAGATTTTTATTTATTATTCTCAGTGACTGATTCATGAAAACAATATGTTTGTAACATGTTATGATATTGGCCACTTTAATAAATTCTGCAATACAATACAATACAATTACTTTCCAAATATTTTACTGTACTGTGTGCTAATTTTATAAAATAAATGATCTGCCAACATCATTACCTTCAAGCACGAGATTTCATAGATTAGGAACAGTCTGCAAAGGTGCTCCCTTTGTAAATCAATTTTGATTGCTTCAATCCTTTCCAGTTTGTTACGAATGGCTTCTCCTTATTTGAAGCGTTTTCTGGGGGCCTAACCAAAGCCTAATCGACTAACTGCAGAAATTGACAAATTCCTGATGGAATTAACACGTGAAACTTGAAGGTGAGCAGGGTCTTTTATCAAAATTTCGACTTGGTCAGATTTTTATGGAATAACATTCATTACTGGTGAAAAATGTGTTTCAAGTCACATTTTACTTATAACTTTTCAGATTATTTGAATGATAATGACTGAATATCCACAATTTCACATTTTACACATGCCATTAACGTGTCAAATGTAAATTCTTTCCTATATTAGGACGTTTGTCCGTCTAACTTTCAAATAGCCTGAGAAGCTACAAGTAAAATGTGATTTGGATACGTTTTTCACGAGTATGGAATGCCGTTCGAATGAAATCTGATCAAATCAAAAATTTTGATAAAAGGCCATGCTCACCTTCAGGTTTCACGTGTTAATTCCATAAGGAATTTAACAATTTTAAAAATTCAACTCGGTGCCCTGGTGACAAATAGGACCAGTGAAACCCCATACTGTGGGATTAGTTATTATTCATGTGGACCTACATTTAGCCGCAATATCGTTCCATTCGGTGAGGGACGAGCTGTGTACTTTACTCGTAAGTGTAAAAATAGCAATCCAAGATGCCCATCATTTTGTACATAATACAACCCACATGTTGAGGAAGCGAGTGAGCGTACGCGCAAGTTCAGCCACGCGTATGCTGGTGGTCAAATGAGGCGTGAGTTCGAATCCTCATTTATTGCAAACCTTTAATTGCACTGTAAAACAAACGAACCATTTATGCGTGGTAAACGAGGCTCTTGCAATAACGCAGATACTTTCCTATCTATACAAAAGGATTTATTTGAATTTCAAATTCATACTAAACACCAAATATGGTAACCGGGTATTTGCGTCCAAACGTATTTGCCACACGGGGTCAGTTTGCGTTACAGCACATACACGCATGCATGCAGGACGGGAAACGAATTTCCTAGAACACAAATAGTTTGACACGCAACTCTCCTAGAACGCATATAAAGCGAGACGCAAAAGGGCACAAGACGCAATTATAATGGGGCCCAAATTGTCCTCGTGTGGCAAATACGATGGGCCGCAAGTACCCTATACCCACGAATATAACGAAATTTTTTTAATGATCACCAACTGCCCCATATTTTGACGCCCCTTTTTGACTGGAGAGTTTTTTTGTTAGATTATTACGAGTTTATAATTCATATGGTGGTTTCACTACTTCTTTGGGAAAATGGTGATCTGGTCTAGCTCCCCTTTGATTGATTACGACAGATCCTGACTGGTGGCCACAGTGGGATCAGTGTCGATTGAAACACTATAAAATCCTTGCGGACCCAGTAAAATTAAGTGTTGTTTGAATACTAGTTGCATTATGCAGGTGTGATAATGTACTAAGAACCAATGCCCACGTAAGGTTATATCACCTCGTGAGTATGAATGTAAGCTAGATTTCCTAATTACAGTTGCAGCTAGGCAGGCACATATTGCTGCCCGGTAGCAAAATTCTGCTGCCCTACCGTTTTCATGCGAATGATGGAGTTTTAGGTAAAAACTTTCACTCCCAGTCGAAAGAGCTTACCCAAATTCCCTTTAAAACTTAATCAAGCTACTTAAACCATTTTTTGAAACATCGCCTATCCTGCCTGTTCATACAGGCCGAGTGACGATTTGGAAGACACATATACTGTCTATGCTTCTGGAAGGCATATCTGCCTGTGCTTGCAGGCGGAGTGACGATTTGGAAGGAAGAAGAATTCTGCTGCCTGGCAGCAATATCTGCCTACCTAGCTGAAACTGAAATATAGGTATACAAGCATTAATTGACGCAGAAAAGTTTATGTGTACGAATGTATTTTCAGAAATATTGCATCAAATTTGTTTTACTCTCATTTCCAAACGGCTGGAGATATTTCTTTGATATTTTGTGCATACATCGCTTACACTCTTGCACACATATTCCATCTGTTTAAAGGAGTCAAAATATAAATTACAAAACGTACTGGGCCTTGATGTCTAAACAATGACATTACGCTTTTTTCACATGTTCTTCTGACAAATACCTCCACTATTCATGTATTATTACAATTTATGAAATAAAAAGTAATCAGATAAGACTGAGTTAGGGTTTCATTGATGGTGGTACAGTCGAATAAGGTGCAATTTAATTAGTCTCTTCCTGGTGATCTTTACAGTGTATTGTAAAAAAACAAGACAATTCGGTCCTCCCAAGTATTCTTGATAATTTTCTTAATGTAGGCTGCTTGTATCTTATCGAACTTTTAACATAAGTTTGCCTAGTTAATAAAGTACCTGCGTGGAAAAAAATTGTAATAAAAAAACCGGTCAGGTACCAGAAAACAAGAAGTTGATGTTCAAAAGAGCATTTGAGGAGCCGTTAAAGGATTGGCCTGTTTTCTGGTTGGAGGTCACTACTTTTGGAATTGCTGTGACCACCAAGTATAAGTAGACCGGTCTGTATATATATCTACACGATCTTTTTTTAGCGGATTTCAAATTAAGGAAGCAGAAAGGGCCTTATATTAATGTAACTTCACCTGCTCACGAATATTTTCCTTAGTGAAGAACATAGTCAATAATGTTAAGAGCTGTAGATTTACAACAGCAAACGACTAATACTATGACTAACCCTTCGTCGGATAGCCAAACGCTTTACCTTTCAGATGATATGCAGGGCACCGTAATTGAGGAAGCCGTTTTTAAGATAAACGTTATCAAACTTGACGCAACATTTCTGATAATCCCTACGTTTAATAAAATTTTCTGTGTTTGTGATCCTAATACCTGCTAATAAAATCGCAGCGTAGAAAGACTGTGGCAACCATTTCAGTTCAGTCAGTCAGCATTTTCTTTAAACCCGTATTTACAACTGAAAGGAAAAGGGAATGTATTAACTTTCCATTTCTGGGGTATATAATCCTGTGTACACATTAATGAAATTACTATATTTTGTAAATAATATTAAAACACACATGAACTCTGAAACTGGCTTTCCTAGTCCAAAACGTAGATTAATAGTTCAATTTTGGTTAGAACGGTCGTAAGAAACGTAAAGGAAAGTCAATTTTTGTTAAAAACTAAGTTTTAGGTATCTTTTTATACATATTTTTGCAGTTTTTTTTACATATTTACCTATATATTTTGGCTTCTTCAGTTACATATTTACATACATATTTTGGTCATTTTAACTACATAGAATGAAGAACTCTACACATTACTATCGTTGAGCTTTCATTTATTAGAATTTAATTAGATATAATGGAAACGAGTTAAAAAAGTCTAAACGTTAGCTCTAGAATTCTCGATTGCGGCATGATTTTTTCTTAACTTTTTGTCATATCTTAACAATAGAACCACTTTAATTTCAGTAAACACTAATTCGACAAATTACTACTTATTATATTTGAGTATTTGACGTCCTACTGATTACGTTTGGTTGTCGCAGGCCCAATTTGTACACTGGACTACCACTTTCAATCTTTGCTTCACCATTTGTTGAAAGCGGCTTATCCTGTTGGTGCTTTTTGCTGAATCATGTATAAATGTAACTTAAGATTGGAAATGCCTTACATCAAATGATATACACATAACATACCCTCTCCTATAATACGTTCTATTATGCACTCTTAAATCAATGTAGGTTACAAATCCGTTATCAAGCTTGTTACTAACAAAACAAGGCAGTGTTCCATCGGTTTCAATATTAACCTCCGTGTTGATTTGAGATTGTAATTATTTTCGCTGCTTGGGGGAACAGGAACTCCATTACTATTGCAAATTAGTACCGATAAGATAGATGGTTTGTTTTGTATATAATTTTCCAATTCCCATAAACTCCTATTCACTAAGTTCTTTTTTTGGTCAACATTCCGAAGACGTATGACCTTGACACACTCTGCAGCAAAGCAGATCTTATAATCCAATTCACATATAGAGCAGTAAAGATTTACTGTAGGCACAAGATGAACCATTCAAAACTTTTGCTGCTTTGCGCGTATTTTGATAAATTTTGCAGTTGTGTAATATATGAAAAAAAATTATTGAATTTTCAAAACGTTGAAATTAATCATTTCCGATTCGAGAATGTAGGCGTGAATTTGTAATTTTCCGTAATTTTGTCTAGCAATCGTGAATAATTACTATCAGCCGTCATTTTGGGTACAAGAGTAAATACGGGAGCACCGTTAGATATCCTGCTATCTTGTATAAAAAGAAAATCGTCGGGTGAAATTTCCCCGTCTGGTTTTGTTAGAATATCGCCAAAATTTGGCTGATACTATTCCATGTCAAAAAAATTATAACATCTAAGCTTCCAAAAGGTGTGTCATCATTTCGGCATTTTGATGCCAAACAAAGAAGTTAACATGAAACCATTGAAGCTTCATCAATAATTAAAACGTCTACGTTTAATTTCGTTTAACATTTTGAGGTATAGGTAGCTTCAATTGCCGTGTGGTGGTACAGCCAGCTCAAACACATGGGAAAATACTGATGAATTCATGACATGATTTGAGTTTTTCTCTTCTTGGTTCTGCACTCTTTGAGAAGCCTCTAATATAGTTAAAACGTCATAATAAGATACTCTGTTTTGCGCAGCTGTTTTCGGATCGAAATGTTGTTATGTGGAACTTTTGTTTTGTTTGTTTTGCAGAAGCGCGACAAGGAAAGCGTTTTAATTTGTTTCTCAGCATTTCAAAATTAAATAATATGATTATTATATATTATGAACTGGACCCCTCTCGACAATTACAATGTAATGTCACTCGGAACAATAAAGACAGTGGAAAGGGTTATCAAAATGACACGGTGAATCAGTTCTCTCTTTTGGTTAAAACTGGCTCCGAGGGATACCACAAACCTGTCTGGAAATCGAGTCAGAATGATACCTTCTATAATGATCTTCTTTGAGTACCTTTTGGACACAAACTCCACATACGATAGAGTGTATTCTGGATGATAAAGACCCATGTGTTCAATCAAGACTTGCCCATGTATGTTGATGTGAAGTTATTTAATGTGCATCTGGAGTCAATGACGGTTCTGATTTATCTTACCACAATGGTTAAATAATAAACTTAATGATTCATTATTATTGTCACCCACATATATGCACATCTTATATACTTTCATGATGATTCGGTGATAAACAATACAGTTCATATAGGACGTTCATTAATCCCCTACATTTGCAAGCGAAACTTGCTTAACCAAATATGATCTGTGCTCGCAAAATGTGCTTAGATCACAGGCATAGAGTGGCTGTATATAGGCATCTCGTCCAAAGCAAAACAAAAAAATAATGCATGGTTTAGATGCATTGACATATGCTTATGCCATCCAAACAATCGCAGAGGCAGAATCCGTAAACTATGTGGCATGCTGAGTCCGCATTTTGTGAGTTTTCTATGTTTCAGGATATACAAACACGAATCGAACATGGTTTCACGTAATAAGGTGTGTAGTTTTCAAAAACGTTCCTGTGCAACTCCGAGCTCGCGATCTTGATATGAGTGAGCATTGTGCAACAATACGATAACAATATCTTATATAATGTTCATTTTCTAATAAAAAACTGTTTTGTATGTCGTTTGTGTTAGGATAGATTTTCATTGTGATGCGTAAGCACCAAGATCAAAACCAAGATAGTTAAAACAAATGTGCTTTGCAAATACGAAATTATTACCGATCTTGACCATGATGATCATTTATACATCGTTAATTCTTTCTCCGTCATTCACGGGTTTTTGTAAATTTGAAACTTAAAGGGCTCAAGGGAGGAGAAAACCGTAAAAGAAGTTACTGGATGACATCACAGGATAAAGTTGCAATGTCAGTCACTAAGGCAAATTGTTACAAGTAACAGAGATATTTGGGGATTTTCTTGACGGTAGAAGCGATTAAGAACTTGCTATTGTGTTTTGTGTTGTAGCATAAAAAATCTCGTAACATATTTTTATTTGCGATTTTCAATTAACCAGTGATTTACTTACTAAATGTAAATGGCATTTTTTATTATGAATAGGCTGTGACGGTTAGTTTATATTGTGAATAAAAATGTAAGATATAGTAAAAGTATAAAATATGAAGCTGACAAATGAATAGCAAAAGATGGTCAATTCTGAGTAGTGTGTGTACACAACAAAAACTTGTGCTTTGTGCTAATGAATATGGTGCACCTGAGATGAGGATGGTGACATGATAAAAAAGAACAACAGCTACTATCTTGGTATTTCTAGCCCCAGAATGGACCTGACTTTATTAGTCAGCTATTATATTGTTTCATAGGTCATACAATTCATGTTTGGAAGGCAAAAATATGGTATTAAAAAAAAAAAGTTGAACTGGAAGAATCTACAAATGAAAAGACATTTCCCTCAGGAAAAGGATTATCCATTCATTGATAACATATTAAGAATGCATAAATTATTATAAACATAGCATAATGAGCACAATGGTATGGACAAGAACAGATATTTTAAGATTACACGAACAAAGGTGAACGACAGGACAAATTCAAAATAAGTAAAGTTTGAGACATGAGCATAAAAATACTACACATTACAGACGTACAAACACTCCGCCACCTGAACTACCGTTCAGAATTACACTGCATAAGACACTTCAGGTTGTAACATTGAAATTTGAAAGAGGCAAGAGGGTCCTTCCACAAGCATGTCACGTCACTACGAGGGGAATTTTGGGTAAGGGACGGAACATACGGTTTTTAACCCCGCGTCCGAGGGGTAGCAACGAACATGAAGTGTTAGGATGACCTCTGCCTAGGAATGAAATGAAAACAATTTTACAGCATCTAAACTCTAAAATTCATGTCTTAGTGCATTTCATTACTGATAAGTAGTGGGCTTAATTTTGAATAGGACTAAGTTCATTAACTGACTGGAGTGGTATTGAGTCGATGACTGTGCGAAGAGTTGCTTTCCTAACTAGTCCGTCGCTCCCAGGAAAAACTTGAATTACACGACCAGTCTTCCATTTTGTTGGGGTTGATTGTCATCCTTGATAATTACGAGGTCACCTA
This sequence comes from Orchesella cincta, assembly GCA_001718145.1. NCBI lineage: Eukaryota > Metazoa > Arthropoda > Collembola > Entomobryomorpha > Orchesellidae > Orchesella > Orchesella cincta. Next base: position 4,601 of record LJIJ01003129.1, on the reverse strand, counting down.
CGTTGAGATTTGCTGCTTCTTGTCCACTTATATCTTTGTTGCAAAGACGAGAGATACTCATTGGCCACCTGGTCCAAATATGCTGGCTGAATCTCGCACTTCTTTCCAGTAGTCGTGATGTGGTTTGGTCATCATCGTCAGGTCTGTCTGGGCACTGCAGTCAAAGACACCCGATCAGGAAATGGCCAGGGGTTAAAGTGAAGTCTGTGGGGTAGAGAAATAGCACACAACTCACTGTTTAAATATATCACGTTACAAAGCAAGTTTCAAACTGCCCAAGAGTTATTTCTTTCCAATTACTCTTCCATGTATATTCACGCTCTATAAAGTTGTTCCATTTTAACTTTTTGATTCATCTTCAATCATCACTCATTCTTCCTCAATTCTCCGCTCCGCTCCCACAAAAATGTCCACAGTCACTAGAAAGTGACTGCAGATGCCACGTCTTCATGACATTCCGACACGCGATAAACATCCGTCCGATAAGCTATAACTCTCCAGTGCACCCTTTGGGGCTTCGAGAACCCAACACAAAATAATACCAGAAATACACCTTCGCAACACTTCACACCTCTCTCATCTTCACGTTCGAACGGGCCACCCGAAGTCAACTCCGATGCAAAAAATTGAGGACTGTCCACCTGACAAAATTACCAATTCCTGTTGCATGTTGTTCTGTATCTTCACATCTAACATTCAATATGTGACGAACAGTTATCTCTAGCCCTCCAATACATCCAATGGAGAAAAACCCCAAGTCAAACTATATCCCCATGAAAATTGCTAGGTAGTATCTTCAATCAGCAGTGACGAATGAGTATGTTGCACATGATGGGATGTCGTTGTCTGAAGATATGCAATTTTCAATCTCCTCCAACCTCAGAATCAAGCCTCTTCGTCTACTAAAGGCACCAATTAAATGAGGTTTTTCTTAATCTTGGAAACCTCTCGCTAACTACTCAACTTGCTAGTCTTCACGAAATCTTCTCTTGGTTGCTTAATTATCCAGCTAATCTCCTTGCGCCATCATTGCTGATTGGAAATATGGCTCCAGATTAGTTTCTTCTAATAAAATTGCATGGCAATGAAAACAAAAACACATGTTGTTATATCTAATTTTCGAAAATGAAATCTTTAATACACATTATGAATAAGGATATTACGCATGATACTAGAAACACTTGTTCTCTCTCCTCACCTTCATGTTAAGATCCAGCCTAGATGAATGAACTTGCAAACCATATTGGCCCGTCCACCACATATTAATGATATATTCTCCACACTAATTCCTCGGATGTAGATCAGCTGGTATCAACACCGGCTAATCCCATCTGCTCCCTAACTACTCCGGAAGGCACCTACTCTTACACAAAAAGGTCTCCAGCCGAGGAGGAAGAAACCATTTAGACATTCCAGAATCAGTAGCAAGAAATGACATTTGAAGATTGCTGCCTTGCCATAACTATTCACTATTCGTTACAACAGCCTCCACAAATTCTATCGGGGCAGAAATCGTCTTTTGGGCTACCCTTGAACGGCTGCCAATTAAATTAATTTTACTTACATCAGAATAAGCATAGTAAATTGCATGCGCGGTACTTCTCAGCTAAGAAACATAACTTCATAGGCTCCTATTGCCTTGAACACAATACCACGCTGAATGGACAAAGTTCGATCTGCTCACTGCCTTCATCGCTCCATCTAGGTTAAATTTGAAATCATGAACCTCATCCCAATCACTACATTGCACAGCATCTGAAATATCTTTCGTTATGTGAGGAACTGACAAACCCAAGGGTCAAGTTTTATGCATTCTGAGAGCAACCTCTTGTAAGGTATAGTAGACTTATCTTAGACAAGTAAAACACATCTTTTTGGTTCACGAATTCCAAGCGCCTTACGGAAGCTCCATCAAACATGTGATTCCTTTCCTTAGCTCCCTCCGGGCATTCTGCAAGTACACTCTCGGTTTACACCATTCCTTATGACCATTCTCCCATGCTCGATTGAAATCAGATCCTTTTCGTCAATTTACAGCTTCATCTAGACTCCACCACCAATGAGTTCGTTCTACAACATGTCTCGCTCCAATGAAGCTGCTTAGAACCTTATCTCGCATCATCAGCAGCACTTGTAACATCTTTTGCCAAAAGTCTCTGCCGATAACTTTCTTAACTTAACCTATTGGGTTGAGATTCTCTCCATAATTAGTACCTTCATCCAATGTATCTCGATGGCGTACATTTCGCAATGTCAGCCTTAGAGCCCACAGGTGATCTAAACGACATGACAACGGAAAGACCCATCTTGTACCTTTGTCCAAATCATTCAGTTCATTGAGCGAACACCAGAATGAGGACTTCATTCAAGCCATTCAAATCGACTCATAACTTTTTGTTTACTAACCCCTGACCACGTAGGAATGGGATTAACTTTTTCATGGGTTCACAATCCAGTTTCCAGCAGAGATACTCTGCTCAAATGATTTGGTACTCCTGTAGTGAGTGATTCCGACGAATCCTTTCTACTAGAAATCGGCGCTCTGCTAGCGCACGTTCCACCAATCCTGTACTGATACGTGCGTTAAATCAACGTACCATATACTTCCATTGGTAACGTGAGGAAGTTATTGAAGGAGCCTCAACAACACTTCCTTGGTTTGGCTTCCTTTAACATCTTCGACTCCCAAAGCGGTTGAACAAGGCTTCAAACGACACATACATATTTATCTTTTATGTTGGATAAAATACTACCTTCCGGAAAATCACCAGGCAAATATAATATTTCCAATACATCCTACTTCCGTAGCGGATCTCACGCATATTATCAACCACGAGCAGCCTCACCAGACCAATCATTGTAGTCATCTAACTCACTATGAACACAACAACGATACTCAACATAAACCGAGGAGGCTTCCGTCACCTTGGTAAAGTAGACTAATATCCACAAACCATCATGAACACTGATGAACACCTCACCTTCCACCTACTTACCTAAATATATCTAATTTGAAATCGTCTACTTGAATCTAGTCATCACACTCTACATTAACTAACTCAGAGCCGTCATCATTAAACTCTCCACTGCTTCTCCCTAACACATTTACCAACATGCGTCTCAAACAACTTAACTGTTGACCAATGGACTTATTAAACACATCTTATGAACTTTCCTCTCTTCCACACCACTGATTATCCTAAACTATTTCCCCATACTAAATTGACCCTCTGCCTAAAAATCGCCCCCCATACTTCGCAAACTTAGTTGCACAACCTTGCTGCCTCTCCTCCTCAACAATTAAACCCATTAAATCCCTCTATACCTTTAACCGACCTTGTCCATTTCATACAGTGTTACACCTAGAAATGACCCTCCCACAAACCATTGTCACTCTTTCCCCACTCATCAGTATATCCATACCTATCTACACACTGTCATGGAAATTCCATTGGACTGTGCGTCAAATTCCTCTAGCTTGAGAAGCAATTCTCCACAAATCTAATGTTCTTGAACGTGCTACTGTTCCTTATAAGCACTTCCATCAGAGGTCACACCACAATACAAGAGACATCCATTTCCAGTCTCCAGCAACCTTGAAGTCTAACGCATTCCGTTTGGTTAGAAATTTGAATTACAAACTTCATCTGGTATCTCTGAAAATAATCATCTTTTAAAATATTAAATTATTCACTCCAATTTTAGCGATCATATTCAACCTTCACTTTAATTATTATACTGGATTTATCATTTATTATTACTTTTCTCCCTTACACATGATTTTAAATACGGAGCTTCCTACCGAAATTTTTCATATCATGCCTAACAATCTCAACCATCCCACCATCCTTCCCAAATCGTAGCTTCATTCCTCCATATTCATCTTCAGGTACTTAATCCCTCTTATACCTCTGCCTCAATCTTTATTTATCCATATGATACCTTCCATCTTCATAAATTAACTCTTCTCTTCAAATCTACAGAAATTTTTAATTCTCAATCACCTTAGTTATTCCTATATTCACCTTGCAACACAATGATATCTTTGTCTACTTCTTCCAAACGCGATACTTAGATTTCCCAGCTCTATCCTCTTTATTACAATTTCCCCAAATAATAACAACAAAACAAAAACAAAAAACCACTAAAACTTCAAAAATTTTTCACTATATATACTTCTATCAATAAAAACACCACCTCCAACACCATTAATATACTAGTTTGTATGTGAATTAAAGAAGTATCAATATTAAAATTGGTATTAAAAATTAACGCACAATGATTACCAAAAATGCTCAAATTCAAGTATTACCACAAAACAAAAATAAATAAAAAAAAAAACTACGACCAAATAATATATAACATCATTTATAATAAATATTAAAGCCAAAAATATTATAAAAAAAAAAAAAGCTTACTAAAAACTCAAAATACAAAATCAAAATTTCATGAGAGCAATCCAATCTCCCGAAACTATATAAATCTCAAATTATAATAAAAACACATAAAGCAAATTAACAAAAACAAATTTAAACTGACCCACCCAACAACATCGAACAACCTGAAGACAGAAACATTCGCCAAATAAGTAAAATTTAACA
>LJIJ01003128.1:0-21087 GCA_001718145.1 Orchesella cincta | reverse complement strand
AATGGAATCTGAATTTATAAGACTGGGTCTGGTCTGTCTCTATCCTCCTGTTGGTATGATAAGTATTTCAGAAGTTAACTGAACTGAGCTGACTCTTTGAGTTAAACCTTGATTTGGGTTCGAAAAAACGCTTCATCTGGAAGTTTCACAGTCGACTAGAGATATTCTATCCGTTTCTCTCTCGTTTAACCTTTTTACGTCTTCTAAAACATTATTATAGCATACCGTTGAACACGAAATTTTATCGTTGTTTGGGATTTAAAACAAGAGCATTTCACCCATTGACTGCAACCATTTCTCTAAGCCCATCGTTTACCGTTCCTTCCAGCTTGATCCTGTTTTGTCTAAGTTTTCCACCTTCCTTTTGGTTGGATCATCGTCATATTCGTCATGATGATGTCGTAGGTGTCTTGAGTTACGTTCAAGAATATTATGCCGGCTTCCTCATGAGCTCACGTTTTTATGAAACACACATGTCTCCCGTTTGTTTCGAATTACTGAACACGCTCAGGATCTAATTTATAATGATATTTGAAAAAAACGTCGAAGGCTCCATGCGCCTGTCTACCGTGATGTGATATACATATTATGACTACTCTGGCAAAAAATCAACCTGTACAGCAGCAGCTACAACTTGGCCAGGAGTGGTAATTGATCAGAACAAGCTCTCACACACACTTCATCCCCCACCCGAACGTTAATGATCATGATGACATTATCGTATTTTGTTTTCTCTAGCTTTTTCTTGTTTCTCTTCCTGTCCTGATGGGATGAGGATATGCACTTTTACATGTAGAATTGTGTGTTCTGGCACTGCTTACTCCGTTTACTAAACCGCAAAAAAGTGCATAGGTGAGTTGGTGAGTGCGCATTTAGCAAAACTCAAATAAGGGGAGAAATGAAAGGGAAAAAGGAGGATACTGAATGCTGCTGCTGCTCCACACAATGAATTTTCATGGAGTTTTTTTGTGTGTTCTCCCGTCATAAATCTTTTTGAAGTCTAGCATGATCATCGGGATTACAATTGTTCTCAGTACTCATATCGTTAACAATGATTTGTCAGGCTGGTGCTGGCTTCCAATGAGCTAGTATAAATTGGCTATTCCAAGTGCATGCAGCATACTACCATCACCTAAAAGCTTCTATTATCTTTATCTTACATTTTTTTAAAAGTTTCCCATCTGGTTTTGAAACAGAAAGGATTGAGTTGCTTTCATATCTTGAGATTTTTTTTATCCGATGAGATGAACTGATGGAAAAAAATACTCCAGAGAAGCAGCAGTTGCTAATGAAGTTTGCAGCATGTACAAATTATAATGAGTTGCAATAAAGGAAGATAGATACATTATGAATTGAGCACCATGTCTGTTGTTGTTATCATGAATCATGTTTACAACTCCAAACGTCCAACAATAAGTTGACTATCTAAAGCGGAAGTCATTTCACTACGGATGGCTGGATGAATGAAGAGCATACGTGTGTAAAAATATGGATGTTTTTCGTTGAAATACATAATAATTCTCATTTACATACATACTTAGACGAACAAGGAAATTTTGGGACATGTGTGTTTAAGAAGAGCACAGATCTTTGCTCCGCTTTTTACTTTTTACTTTCCCAGTTTTCTAAACATGCAAAGGTCAAATAAGCAAAGCGTCTCGGTTAATTAAAACCGACGTTTTAGTGCTAATCTCTGTGTATTATTATGCTTGATCTGGTTGCGATTTGTTTGTAGTTAGCGAGTACATAAAACAGTTACGAATGTCTGATGTGAATACATTTTTCATGCGTGCTCAACTAGCCAAGATTTTAAGATACAAAATGCGTTTTCATGTCGCTGCTTCTAGGAAAAGTACAAGATAGCTTTCTGTATCATTTCACTTTGGTATTTAGGTCGCTGGTCACATCGCTGTCGTTTGCTTTCCAACTGATCATCCGGCAAGTTGAGAGGATTTTCCATTTAAATAATTTTATTTGGGCCAATTAGACTTATGATTTAAGGATTAGAGCTTCACATAATATAATTCATAAAAATGAATGCTTATGTAATTTTTCCGAGACAGCTCCATTTGAAAGGCCGTTTACCTCCTTTACTATATATCCGCAACTGACTGACTTGAAGACTTTTAAAATTGACTTGTTTTTATTTTTTCTTGTTTAAAAAAAGTTTTTTTTTTTTTGTTTTTCTAACATTACGCCTTTTTAAAGAGTGGTCTGGCCTGAGTAAATGCAGATGATGACAGAGAAAACATGTGGAAACTGCTGGCTGTCTATCACAAAAGTTAAGAATTCTCTCCGCACCACTGAAAATGATTTGTCAGCAGCTTTAATATCGGTCATGTCTCTCAGTTTGTGGCGTTTGACAATTTTATAAATAAAGCATTTTACACTATATGAGCTTTGATTTTGATGTCTTGAAATGAACTTTTCACCGTTAAAATCAACAACTTTTTTCTTGAATTTCTTGAACTTGTCTAATATAACATTCAACCTTCTCCTGTCATGTCAGTCGTCTTTGTTTTGGGTGCCCCGGTTGAAAAAATGTACCTTATTTCTGAAGTTCCGCATGATGGCATTTCCGCGTTTGACAACCAAACCTCCACGGCCAAGGAAGGTAGCAGAAATATTATTAGAAATTGTGTAATCCTTATTAGTTAACTCCCAATAAAGTTTTCCAAAAATATTACACCCAACTTTACTTCAGCATTCAGCTTCTTAAGTTGGCTTCATATTATAAGATGAAGCAGACAAATAGGCATGAATGCCATCCTGATATATTTATCTAGCGCAACGAATTTGATTGATCTTGTGTGACAAAGATTTGGCAGACAGGCATTGTGTTTAGGAAAAAACAACCGATTTCCATTGACGCAAGCAAACTACATGTACATGAGCGCGTATTGCCTCAATACAGATGCATCAATACCAATACGATACATATTAAGCTTGCAGAACACTGCGTGTATGTTTGCTAATACCTGTTAAATTCCAAAGACTCAAAATGTGAATTCTCCAAGACCACAAGAACAAAGATTTTTTCTCTTGATTTTAGTGGAGCCCATTTCCTTTTCAAAGGATTTTTGTTCAGTCTGCATTACAAAATGTTCATTTTCCTTTCTCAAATTTCAAGAAGAAGCAACGAAACACTCATGACGCGTTTCAGGTTCATGTGAGAACAACTATTGGGGATGGATGCGATCATACAAATGCCGATTCCAGGAATGGCTTTTCATGCAAAAATTCTTTCCATGCAATTAGTCTTATTCTCCTACTTTCTTTGCCAAAACTTGAGACTCAATAAGATGCAAGAAAAAGGATCACGCTATTGAGAGACACTGTTTCATATTACGACTCGATAACTTGTGTGTAATATGAGATATAACTTCCGTTTATTCACTTAAAAATGGAAAAAAAATGTTGAAAACAATCTATTCTACAACCCAAATCGAAAGGGTGTTCATCAAATACTCTTAAAAATTCCCCAAACTTACTCCGACGAAGAGAAATCACGTCCAACAGAAATGAAAAGATCTTTCCTTGCCACACAGCTCCGGATTCGTTAGGCGATTACTAATAAAAAGGATTGAAGTATTTTCATTATAGCTTTTGTCATAAAATTGAGTAAAATTGGAAAATCCGTGGAGGCATAAACACAATAATTTGCTAACAAGAATCGTTTGGAAATATTATGTACAATAAAATACCAAAGCCACGAGTAGTCCATATTATAGAATATATATCGTCTTAAGTGTTTTTGAAGGCAGGAGCTCATAATATTGGAATGGATAATAAATATACATATGCATGTATGTATGCGTGAGAAAATTACATATAACACACAATAAACTCGTTCCCATTTTAGTACTAGAAATCTGAAAGGTTAAATGCTTTAACACGGTTGTCTACAAGCTAATATATTTACAGCGATAGCTCTACACACAGAAAATATAGTTTGTCGCGTCGCATGATTTTGACAGGCGAAAGTTTCAGGCAAGAGCATCGTTTTTTGAATTTCAAAGCAATTTTTAAAGTGGGGGTGTGAGTAACGGCAGCCCAACCTCGAAGCAGGGATTTCTCGAGACCCGCTTCCCAATGGTCTCAACGTGGAAGCCGATCTTGAGAAGCGCTTCGTGATCACAAATTTTACGTCCATCAAACAGGAATGCTGGCTTGAGCATGGAGTCATAAATACGCTTGTAATCCATCACCTAACCCAAATAAATGAAACATTTTTAATATCCAATACACATTTAAACATTGATATTTTTATGTAAGAATTACGCTCACATTGAATTCGTCCATTCTGTGCAAATCACGACGGCATGAGCACCGTTTGCAGCGTCATAAGGATCATCATGGATTTTGATAAGCTCACGAACACGGTCTGGATCATCGGTTACCAAAGGCGAAGTTAAATCTGTCATTATTTGCTTGTGCTCAACCTAAATATGATAAGATCAAGTTCAGTAGGCAATTTCATAATCTGTATTGCCTCATCTTTAATTGAATAGCCGTATGCATGCATACCTTTGGATCATAAATGTGCAGATTTGCACCTTCTTCCAATAAATACTTGCAAACGTAAATGGCTGGAGATTCTCGAGTATCCCCAGTGTTTTTCTTGAATGCGAATCCGAAAATGGCCAAGTGCTTGTCAGTAATGGTGTTGAAAAGACGCTCAACAATTCTTCCAGCGAATCTCGATTTTTGATATTCATTCATATCAATCACCTAATCGGAAACACAGAAAAATATGAATAATAATTAAGAATGTGGAATTTCATGAACAAAATCAAATCACAAACAAACCTTTTGCCAGTAACCAGCAACTTCGGGCAAGTTAAGGCAGTGCGCAATGTACACTAAATTAAGCAAATCTTTTTGGAAACAGCTGCCTCCAAAGCCAACCGAAGCTTGCAAAAACTTTGGACCAATACGAGAGTCCATTCCCACAGCTTGGGCGACTTCAGAAACATCAGCCCCTGTGGCTTCACAGAGAGGCGGAGATTGCATTGATGCTTGAAATTCTTTGAGCTAGAAAAGCGTTTGCTGCCTAAAGTTATAAAAAATAAAGCGCATTTACAATAAAGTCCACAGTTTACACCATTGTATTGGAGTGAACATAAGTTACCAGCTTTGAAAGCTCCGAAGACCAGGTATTTGTCGTAATAATACGATCTCGGCTAACCCAGTGGGAATATACCCAACAAAGTTCCTCAATAGCTTGCTGCCCTTCAGGTGAAGTTTCTCCTCCAATGAGAATACGATCCGGATTAAGCAAATCTTTGATCGCAGTACCCTCTGCCAAAAACTCGGGGTTTGAAAGCACCTTTAAAACCCATCAAATTCATTTTTATCATAACTTGAATTTTCAAGCAAATAAATCTTATTTATAAAAGGCAGGCAATGGTTACTTGAAATTCAACTCCAGGACGTGTGTTAGATTGAGAATGTGCATGATAGAATCAGCAGCATGACCGGAACAGTGTTTTTCTCCACAACAATTTTCTTCCCAGAAGACAATGATGCAATGTGTCTAGAACAAGCTTCCACAAACTTTAAGTCTGCTGCTCGACCCTGAAAAAATAATTAACCAAATAAGTCATTTTCGCTGCATGCATGTTGTCAATTCTTAGAATTATGCAAGTACGCAGGTGTGCACATGCACATGCAAATTTGTAATGCTGCCTTACCTTGCCAATTCCAAATGTCTTGGTTGGTGTGTTAACGGAAATGAATATCAGATCCGCCTCACGAATGGCTGGGTCCATGTCAGTGGTAAAGAACAAGTTTCTTCCACGACACTCTTTCACCACTTCATCCAACCCAGGCTGTAATAATGATATAGTCAACCATTAAGATTTTTATTCATTCAAAGATTTTCCTCTACAAAATAATTCCAAACTTACTTCATAAATTGGAAGCTTTGGAGAATTCCACTGCTGAAACGCTCCTCATTTCGATCACAGACGGTTACTTGAATGTCAGGACATTTCCATGCAATCACGCTACATGTTGGGCCGCCGACATACCCCAGCTCCAATGCAGCAAATCTTTTTGATGACCATTTTTCACGAGCTAATACCCCTTTATCAGTCCTGAAAACTGCAAATTATTATCTTCGTTAAATAGGTATAAATTTCAAGTTTAAGCCAACATTTGTGGGTTTCTTTAGTAAGCACAAACGCTACACACCTTACAGTTATTAGACACAGGTCTTGGCAGACAGAGATAAAGGATATTAACGGTGTGTTCAGTGCCACATCACAAGCCCAACTGATAGGGACAGAGTTTGTTACATTGAACTTGTTCACTCTTTGCCGTTTTTTATTAGTAGCGATTTGATTTCAGGAAGAACACAAAGTTGCAACGAAGGAGTCGATCAACCTAGACCAAACCACGTTTCAGAATCAGAGGTAACAATATGCATCACATAAAAAGTTGTACTTCAACGGGTCCTGTCTCCTTCATTGGCAAAGCAAACAATGAAAAAACCAAACCGAGCTTTGGCAAGGGCTTTTAAGTTGACTTATTATTAAAAAATCAGCCCGTATACCATACAGATAGGGATATATATGTACCGAAAATATTATGTACCTCAGTCCAAACCACAAAGGTTTGTTTGTAGTAGCACTAGCGCATATATAAAATGTATGGACAGAAAACTGTATCCATTTGTTGTTGGGTTTAGTTCAATGGTAAAGACTGCGTCGACATTATAATCCTCTCTGGCTTACCAAAATTCATAGAAATGTTTCATGTTTTATGACAGGCTTACAACATTTGATATCATACTTACCAAAACCCTTATTAGCTTCCCGTACTTTCATGCATGTTGCTGCTACATAAACCAACACATTTTGCAAGTACCCAACAAACTGCACGTAGTGTAATGTCTTTATGAAACAACGCGAGTTATAATTACGTAGCAGTCAAAAATAGCAATGCCTGCTTTTTAAAACCATTGACGCAAAGGGCAGAAGATTCGTCTTTTTATAGCTTATTAATATGTTAATGTAAAATTATAAGTGTCAAGATTATTAGAGCAGCACAATGAGCACAAAATCAGTTCCTGTCAACTGTTTCCAGTATACTAAAACCTATTTGGTTCATGCATTACAGCAGATAAGCCTGATGACGTACGCAAACTAAATAAAGATATCAACTTCCGCAAAACTTGAAACGTGGTTTAGTTCGGTCTGTAAATAATATGCGAGATAAGACTTTATACGTCTATATCCCATTTTTTACCATCTAATGCAGTGTGACAATCATAAATGCTCATTATACTGAATGCTGGATAACACTTTACATACCTGGGTATGGTGGTGGTAGATTATATGATCTCCTTCTTACTTATAACTTAATCAAATTGAAAAGGAGCTCAATTTGATTCTTAAATATTTTGCGTGTGTTTGTCACACACACATCTCTACTAATTTCAACTGACTAAACAATTCATCATTAGTGTAACTTAATACAAGATTAAAAATCCTCCAAACCAACCTAGTTTTTATGGTCTTCCCGGTGTTTGTACTAGATTCTTTTACCAGCTGGGTTTAAGCAGATCTCAAGTCACTTCCGGAAAGCAGCGACTAATTCCGAGTCCAAAGCCAAGTGGATTTGTGGAGAAATGTGTATTAGAACCCAAATATAGTTGCTCGTATCCGTGTTCTTACACTGCTGACAAAGTCAAGCACATAAGAATGATGAATGTGCCATATACACTAAAACCAGAACCAGACCATAATTTGTGCCACAATTTCTACAATTTGCATGCAAACTAATGCAGAGTCAAGTAAAACCTTTACAAAGAATGAATGACATCATCCATCTCCTCGTGTTATGTTGTATTGTTAATTATCAAGCATTTATTTGATGTCATAATTTATGAGTAACATATTCTGACTCAAATGAAAACGCACATGTAAATATGGCATCTTACTGAGCAGGTGCATACAAAATTGATAATTTTTACACGTACATATGGCTGTAGTTTCATTATACATGCATGTGGATCGGAAATTAAAGAAGAAACAGTTTGAGCTGTCAACTTGGAATGAATGTCCACTTTACATAAAGTAAAACAAGTAGGCAAACAAAATATATCATTTTTTAATAATCTGTAGAAACTGATGGTAAAGAAATTCCTTAATCTGTCAGTTCTGACTTTTACGAAACGAATTTGTTAATCAATACAAATCTAACGTACGTAGTAGATGCCTTAGTTGGTAAGGCAAGACAATTATGACATATTTAATTGCTGAATAGATCGTAGTGGCCTTAAGTTTTAAGGTTTCCCAATGTTTTAATGTCATCTCATAATAATTAGCAATCTGTTCAAGAATATATGCAGTGCATGTTAAAGTTAAAGAATGCCTTCATCTTTAAGATACTGCGCAATTGACTAAACACCCTATTTGGTAATAAAAACTAATCGTAAGAAGGTAAATTTGTTACGCTCTGCCAATATGAATTGATTGACATTTCATGCGACCATCATTAGGTATGGTAGGCATGTACATAGTCAGTGTAAAATTATGTGTACTATGCAGGATGATAGAGCTATACAGTATAACAACTACTGGTGTAACAACTCAATATTTGCTCAAGGAACTAATGAGGAGTACATACATAATACAAACACGAAAACCAGTCTTTTCTTTTCCGTAATCAACTGCCTGTTGAGGTTGAGACTCTGTCTAAACAAAATTGCATCAAACAAAGATTATATTGTCCGAAGAAATTCCAATCAAAGCACAACAGAACTCAGATGCTTCACCAGAAGAGTCAATGATCGCCGAAATGTAAAGTTGCATTGCCTTGAGTGAGAGATCATTATTTGGCAAAATTCTACTTTTCTCATAACAAAAGACCAAAGCTAAGGAAGTCATCTTTCAAGTCATCATCAAGTCATTACTTCGTATTCATTTTCGGCAGTAGGAAGTTGAAGGATATACAACTCATTAATACTCCATGTACTGGATTCAAACGATATTGCATCAATGCAAAAATTTACTTATTTGATCGCCAAGGGAGAAGACTATTCTCTCTCGGGTGTTAGGGATGCCTTCCTTAAATTTTAATCAAACTTAATAATCCACGCCCATAAAGAAAGGATTGCGATTGTCCTTTCGGTTGTTGAACTTTGCCCTTTTAAAACAAATTTCACTGGAAAAACTCATTTATGACGTTCCAAATGATTCAACAGGGATTGCATTCTATTTAATTACATTACTCTTACGATGCAATGACTCATTCGATGGCATTACATAAATTTAATGTAAAGACTGAAGCAGTTAGCGTCAGCAAGCAATAAAGCTTTAGCTTCAGCTCTTTTATGATTGGATTATGAATGAATGGATAAAGTCTCACGGTCACGGTGGTCTATGTAGAATTACTGTGCATTATTGGCTCTATCTGTAGACTACATAACGAACTGGGATATAATTCCCATTTTTTAACAATTTCTTTTCGCATGATTTGCAGAGTAGTTGGTTGATGGCACTGCCTTCATATTTCAATTAAACAGCTATTTGTACTTTATATAATGCTTCGCAAATATCAAAGTTTAGTTTACTGTCCGTAAAATGTGGACAAACCACTTCAGCAACTTTAACTAATGCTGAGGAAAGTACTAACCTTAATACACGTAATATTCATCGCTGAAAAGTCAATAGTCTGTTGTTGCTGTTCATATCTGGAGTGTTTGATGACTGTTATCAACCAGGGTTTAAAATAGTGTATTTGTGTATTATGTAATTCAAGTTAAATAAGTTGTCCTCTCCTTGAAAACCAATGCCTAGGTCAGGACACAAGTAAACTATTTCAACCCTCATGATTTCTGTGTTTTGAACTTTGCCCTGATGAAGAAAATCGTATTGATTTTTGAAACGTCGGCAGCTTATATTAATAAACTATAAAACCACTATAACCCGCAAAAACTATTATTCATCATGTCTTGTGGTTTCGGAAAGATAAAAAATATAACTATTTGTATCTTGTGTTTCAAGTGTTTTAATTGCTAATTTTTCATTCTCGAATGCAACTGAGGCAATGACTGCAGAAACGTGACACTAGAGGAATTTCTGGTTGTAAAAGTTTGTCTATATTTTAGTCATATTTAAGGGAAATGAATCAAGAAAATAACACATTAAATTGCACTTGAGGCTCCAGGAATATATTTTGATTTTTGCAAACTGTTGGCAAGTTTCAAAGTTATTTACACGCGATCCGTAATTAAACAATGAAATAGATTTTTAATAATTGCATTGGATCTTGCAGGATTGCTTGATGCAAAGTTTCGTTTGATTTGTGTCAGCTTTCATCCCGTATATTATGTAACATATGTGTATCAGGCACATTGTAAAATTGAATTGCAAACAAAAATACGATGACACATTGGACCCATCGTGAAACACACTGATGCTCAAGGCCAGAGACCATTTAATTTAACTTTTTTGTTAGCATGTTGCAATATCGGTATTATGGGACAGGACAATAATAACTGTTTTATGCCCAGTGTATACTACCTTCACTCATGCATATTCACACTCATAATATAACCAATTCAGTTGCAAACTCTTCGATTAAAAATGACATCACCTATCATGCAACTTCTTTATACAGCTAACCTTCTGCCAAATGTCTAGCTTTTATCGCCATTCAGCACACTTCGCTGTACGATGAAATTTGACTGAAAAATGAAATCTTTCATGGTTTTCCAAAGGCAATGAGAAATGTTTAGCAAGTTATGAGAGGTGTATGAATACTTACAAGTAAATTTGAAGGTTGTCTTCATTTTGATAGAAGTATTTCCCTAAAGAAAGGCAAACCTTTCAGGTAACCGTTGGGAAGTAAATTCCGACGTGTAATTGCCAATTGGGCATATAATAATTCGCTTGCAATACAATCGTTGCATCATTATCTCATGTCCTCTTTTATCGCAACGACTGTAGGAAAAAGCTGACTGATTTCCTTGATTTGCAGATACGATAATTTTCCCATCATGTCGAGTAACATACAGCAAGATGGTTGCGACTCCATAAGAACAATATGAATGTGGGGCATCTGAAGACCCAGAATTAGGAAAAAAAGAAATTCATTAAAAGTTGACATTTAAGATTATTCTGTTTGATCGCCAATTATCATACACATACGCATTGGATTGACGACAGTCAATTCCACAAAACTAGTACAAGGAAACTCGCAAGTATTGCTGATTGTAGGATTCAATTCTCAGAAATCCAATTTAGAGGTATCTACATAGGAACTGAAATACATGAAAATCATGGAGAACAAGAGGCATGAAAGCTATAATCTTCTTCATCATCCGTACATACATCATGATTATAATGCAACACAACTAAAGTATCACTCCTCAGCTTCAGTTTCAATTTCCAACAAAATCTGCTATGCAGTGCATGTATTGCATAGAAAAAGAAGTATCTGGTACATTGTAGAATCAAAAACTGTTGACCTTGAAGTTTGTGACTTGGCTGAATACGTATGTATGGAGCCAACTCATTCAATCTTCTCCAGTCCAGAATATAATGCTTCGTCATCACCTCAGCATCACACTTTCTCATTCCATTCCTTGTCTCGTGCATCAACATCAACTGCAGCTGGCTCTTCTGGAGAGGATGATAATGTGAGAAGTGAAAAAATTACATGCGTTTCTACTCAATAAAAAAACAGTTTTTCGTTCCCATTCGAATATAAAACAAGTAACTCGCCATATACACAGAGGTACGTATTTCCCTGAAATATAACTGAAGTACTTTGCTGTATCGCTTACTTACTTAAGTGTACCAATTTAGCATTTAACCATGAAATATAAGGATGTAGTTCTAGGTTGTTGTATGTACTTACCAATATTATAATCAGCAGCACACGTAAAGAATATCCTTACGGACGCATGTACATAAGGGCAAGGGCATTTTTACTGTATATTTTATCCCTATTCCTTTCGCATATACTTTTCATGTTGAGTGTTGCACAACACATCAGCTAATGCATCAACTTGAAATTCTCTCCAGCGAAAAAACAGTTCTTGCTTAGATCGTCGTGTATGAAGTAAACCAAGAGAGTTTATTTTCCACAATTATTTTCAGTTTTCAACATTCCTGCTCTATAGGAAAAATAATTTTTCTCTAGTTTTTGATATTGACGTCAGCAGTCGGATAAAGTAAGTGGTTACAAAAAAAATGCATTTTTAAAGCTTAAACTGCACAATTTGAAGATTTTGTGGACTCATTTTATATGAAATTTGAATGATATTAAGTTAGGATAATTTGTAATGTCAATAAATCCTTTTTGCGAATCTGACTGCATTAAAGCCACCAGTGGTCTAGACGAAGAATGAATGGCGATCAGCAGTAACCTTCAAACATGTGCTTTTACTGTATATTCCTTTAGACGTTTCCTTATTGCCCATGGACAAAAATGTAAATAATTTGGTAAACAAATGGTGCAAGTATTTGTAGCTCAATGTGGGTTTTTATGTAAGGCGCACCTACAACCTGTAAGATTTAATTAACGTTACAGAGTGTTCAGTATAGGTTTAGGGTGCATTTAAAATTTGTAGAAAGGTCTGCTTTGGAAACAGAAACTTTGGAAATTGCACCAAATTGTTGTTAATTTGTTTTCTAGCTCACTAACTGTAATGTAATGTTTTTTGGTTTTGTAGAAATCAAAATGAGTGACAAAGCCGAAGATTCCAAGAAATTCGCGTTGAAGGACGTTGAAAAGCACACTGACAAAAAGTCGTGCTGGCTCGTCATCCACGATAATGTTTACGACGTCACCAAGTTTTTGGAAGAGGTAATAATGTAAACAGTCAGCTGGTGAAATTTTAAATAGGGTAACTGTCAACAATGTCTAGACATTCCGAATGGTTATTTATGTAGCATCCAGGAGGTGAAGAGGTCTTGTTGGAACAAGCCGGAAAGGATGCCACAGAACACTTTGAGGATGTAGGCCATTCAACCGATGCCAGAACAATGATGAAAGATTATCTTATAGGAGAATTGAATGATGAAGATAAGGCTCATACCAAAGATCAAGGTCCTAAGAAATGGGGAGAGGATAGTAGTTCTGAAAATCAAAGGTAAACATGACTTTACACTTGTAATATTGGATTATCGACATTGTTTTAATTCATTATGACTGATTTTGCACAGCTCTTGGAAGACCTGGTTGGTTCCAATGGCTCTGGCGCTCACTGCATCACTCATCTTCCGTTTTTTCTTCATTAAAAACTAAAGATAACTGTAATACAATAAGATATACCTGTGAAGGCCGGCACAAACTTGAAAGAATACTACAGATTGCGTTTATTTCTGTTTACAACATTATCACCTTCTGTTTCTTAATAATTAATTGTATACTCTTTACTATTGTCTAGTGAAATTCCATAGCCAGTGTGCTGACAATAGAAATTATTATTATTAATAATCATTTAGGGCTGCTGCTGCTTACATTTCAAATATTTTTATGCTTATTGGTACAGCTGTCATTAGTAGCTACAGCTTGATAAAAGTGCTGAATTGTGAATAGAATTATTAACATGTTATTAAGAAAGTTAAATCAGAATAGAAGGGCTAAAACTATGAATATCAATCAAAATCATTTTTGATCTTTTAGATTTGTTTGCAGGGTGTATGTATACCTGACTGAATACCGAATTCCTTAACTCTTGTTTCGATTTCGAGTTTGTTCTTATCTATTAAATTTGTGATGTACGTTCTCCAATATTATTTTTTCTTTCAAAGGAATAGAGTGGTTTAGTTTTAACTCAAATAGTAATTTGTGTTGATGTATAGTGTCCATATAGGTTCCTTTTGGCTCACATAGAAATTTAAGTCTTTTAATTGGTGTACGAGATTATTGTTGCATACACCCGTTTTGATTATGTGAACAATTAATGAGCCCTGTTCTGTGCTAGGAGTGTGATACGATACGAATGCTGCTGTTTAAGGGACCCAATACACGTCACATACAATAAGTGTTTCGTGAATGTAAAACAAGCAAAGTACTATTGAGAATAAAACTAATAGAACGTAAATTTTAGAGCTGTACTCACTGGTCATTGTGGTCATTCATTTCATTGCTCTAGTTACTTTTTTGTCTCCAGTTTCTGTTTTAATCATTTATCAGCAGTTTTACATTCATTTTCCAAGGTCATACTCAACGGTAGCTGTTTTATTTTGGTAGAACAGTACGCAAAATTACCGTCTTCCTCATATTATTTCATGGAAGGATTTGTAGTTTTCTTTTGGTAAAAATATTCCAGCTCAAAATGTTATGGTCTCTTGGGCTCGTAGCAATTTTAGCCGATCTAAGCTTCCGACAATGGGGAGGTGATTTTGATCTTGCCAGTGATATTACCGATGAGGAGAAACTGAACAGAACAACTGGTGTAAATGCTGAAATACTTCGAATCTATTTGATAAACAATACCTTAATCGACCACGATAACACTCGAACGACTAGTCTTTCAAAGGGTACTACTCTTAAATTCTATGAAAATCCAACAACACACTATACCGAGTCGGAAATAATATTTACTTCACCATTACCTGAAGATTATGAATCCAAGCCAAGCGGTAGAGACATTTCGGGTGTACCTGGAGGGGATGCAAATATTCGAGGTGAACGTGATGACCGAAAGATACTGAAGAATGGCAAGGAGACGCAGGTCCTGCTGTTGTTGAAAGTGTGTGGGGACCTAAAAAACCTACTCCTCCAGAATTGACTGAATAACCGAAAGAAATAAATGAAGAGGAGGAAACTCAAATTCTCACTTGGATGGAAGCTTTTAATTTCATTTACAATAAAAAACATTTATTATGCCTAATCTTTGTCAAATTCGCAAATGCATAACTGAATATTAAATTGTGATTCTTCCATTGATTATTGGCTTGATTATTACATTATGCATATACAATGATGCTTGTTCATTGTTACAAAAATATAAACGAAGTTTGATCAATATCTGTACATTAGTTCGCTGATGCCGCAATATTTTGTGAGAAACATCTGAGCTGTAGTGAATCTCACCCCATATCTTCAAATGCTAATCAACCGTTTCTACCTCCATCCCCTCCAACCGGCTGTACCAAAGTAAAGATTCGATGCTCAAATGTTGTCATGAAAATTCGACCCTTTTCGTCACCAGCATATCTTCCAGTGGTGCAAAATGGAGCTTTGACATCTTCCCAAACTATTGCTTTCACCAGCCGTCATCCTTTTCGTCAATGTTTCAAAACGGAGTGAAAAAAGGATTGTGAGTTGAAAATGGATTTGAAACCTACTTCTGTTGAGTTCAATTCTGGTGGCATTGACTTTGTCCAACTGTTCCCTCCAGAACTGTCCAATACATTATTCAGCTATTCTTCGGATCGGGATTTATTTTCTTGTTGCAAGTGCTCCGTTTCATGGAGAAATGTTATTAACAATGATCAGCAATGGTGGGTTAGAATTATCCAACTCATGAGAAAATTACAATCTAAAAGTATGGACTGATTTGTGATGAGATACTTGCTAGGTCAAAGAGGTGCCTGGTCCGAGGTTGGACTACTAAAGCTACTTTAAATGAAGCTCACAATTGGGAGGATCTCTCACACATGCAAAAAACTAATGCTGTAAGCCTTCGCCCAACACCAGAATTCACATTAAAGCAGGCTGAAGGTCGGTTGTATCCACTTTGTGAATGGGCACTGTATTTTCGAAAGCGCCTTCACGTCCTTAAAAACTGGTCGCAAGGGATTTACACAGTACACAAACTAATTGTACCTGAAGCCGAGACTGAAAGTTTAATCATGAATTGTGCGGCGTGCACTAGCCAGTATTTTGTGTTCGGGACTACTCTCGGATTTGTATTTATCTGGAATGTTACAGGTATGTACATTGATTTACTCCAAGTCTCACATTACCCCATGTCAAATTTTCAAGGTTAAACATTATCATGTTAATTTACAAGGCGTATCGAAAGTAATTCAATCTATTGAGCCTGTTACACGAAACTTGGAGGTGGAACATGTTTACATAACGTCAAATAACCACCTGGTTTTGTTATACGAAAAAGGTCTTGTCAGAGTATGATAAATTGCAAATCTACTCAGTTCACACTGTATTAACGCAAAATCTGTAGTTAAAAGCAAAATGCAATTTCTAACTTTTCTATTTAGGTTTTTCATGAGGTCGAGAAGGCTAGTTTGGACACTGCTCCTCCTTTCCAAATCATTTATCAAGCGAAAGTACTCTATAATTTTAGTGACGAAACCAGAAGTCCTACCTTTCAATTAGAATGTTTAACAAGGAGGGAAATGTCTTCACTGCACTCAGGAACATGCAACGACATACAACTTTGGACTGACGTTTTATACAAGAGTATCTACAAGAGGATGAGTTGGATTTTTATGACGAAATCACTGAAGAAGGCGTTTTATTTGCTGTAAATGATGAAACAATTTTGCTAACTGCTCAAAATTGCCAATGCTTTATCATTTGGGATTTGGAATGTGGCCAAAACCACCGCGTGCACTTTCTCCCTTCATCTTGTCTAGTTTATCAAGTGCTGATAAGCAATTCAATGTGTATATTTTCGGTGCTGCAAGCCTCGGAAGATTTGTTACTTCCTAAGAAATACGGAATTGTCATGTTTGACTTACGCGAAAAGTTCCACCCTAAAATGGAACCGGTGGCGGAAGTAATATCTCCCAAAATCGTTGATGAACTGAGTGATCAATGCACTCTACAAAGGTTTGCATTTTGCAGTCAAGAAGGGGTTGTTGGAGCATTCGACATGTTACAAAAGACATTACTATTTCTGAGGGAGACCGACTTATCTACTGACAATTTAGCGACGAGTGAAGACCTCATATTTTATCACGAATCCGAAGACCGTCTCATAATTGCTCTTTCTTGGTCAGGAGAAACTCACTACAGAATTGCAGCACATATCGGCCCTGTTAAGAGCATACGTTGTTTTGGTTCATTCATGATAAGCGGTGGGGCAGTGAGAGAACTTCACATTTGGGAAAAGCTCTCTGGAAAGAAACTGCACACAGTTTATCACCAACCCAATCACATTCTGGATCTTTTCGTCAGTCCAACCCGAATTTTAACTGTGGGGAGAGATGAACCACCTGCTATGATTGGATATTTGTAGCAAAATGCTATCAAAATGAATCATTTTTATTCGTATGAGTTTTTATTTCTTTGCTTTATTCAAAATCTCAAACCTGCAGGTCATAAACATTTATTAATATTGTAAGGTTTATGACAAGCTGCACATAAAAATACACTGTACAAACAATTCCAACATTTTTATATAACTATTTACTTATAATTTATCTGGTTTTATAGCAGACCAAATAAGTGTACGTTTGACGACATTCAACATCTATAACTAATTAAATTTTTTTGCCTTAAAGATAGATAATCAATAATTTTACTTCTATTCAGCATTTAAAACTCTATGCTTAATTTATGTTTAGAGTTTTAATTATGTCATTCTAAACTTTCAAAATTATTTTATTTTTATTGAAGTACTTCGCTATTTTAGAAATAGTTCTCTCTGATCATATCATAGATAAAATCTCTTCAATATTTTATATATATATTGTGAGCTATAGTTTTCAACAAAGTCTATCTACTTACCAAAATATATCCTATCACCTATGGCGTTTCCATATTGTACATAGGTACATACCATTACCATTTATACTCTTGAGACACAATACCAGGCCTTAATATCCTGTTTTTCATCATTATCTTTAGTATTGACGGCAATGTGCTCATTATCTATTTACAAGCTGAACTAACATTTTTGCTGCTGTCTGGTAGTAAACTAACCAAACTCAAAATGTTGAGTCAGAAATTGCTAGCCTTTTTGGTTGTTTAATCTAATTAAATGGTATTTCACTTTTTCGCGAGCAAAAATATTTCTGCAATAATATAAATTATTGTTAGGTAATCCTTTCCAGCTAATAGACCAGACCCAAAAACTAACTAACTATAATAACTCACTGCTAGAAATAACTATTTCAACAATTATTTTTAATACTAAATTAAGCCTTATCAATTAATTAAGTAAGTAATAGAAGCCATCACAATGAAGGGAAAGTATGGAAAGGGCTAATACTTAACAATTTAGTATAAAAATAATGTTGAAATAGTTATTTCTAAGGCAGTGAGTTATTATAGTTAGTTAGTTTTTGGGTCTGGTCTATTAGCTGGAAAGGATTACCGAATAATAATTTATATTATTGCAGAATATTTTGCTCGCGGAAAAGTGAAATACCATTAATTAGATTAAACAACCAATAAAGGCTTAGCAATTTCTGACTCAACATTTTGGGCTTTGGTTAGTTACTACCAGACAGCAGCCAAAAAATGTTTAGTTCAGCTTGTAAATTAGATAATGAGCACATTGCCGTCAATACTTAAAGATAAGATGAAAAACAGGATGATTAAGGCCTGGTATTGTGTCTCAAGGAGTATAAATGGTAATGGTGATGTACCTATTTTGTACAATATGGAAAAGCCATAGGTGATAGATAATTTTTTGGTAGTAGATAGACTTTGTTGAAAACTATAGCTCACAATATTATATATAAAAATATTGAAGAGATTTTACTCTATGATATGATCAGGGAGAGAACTATTAAAAATAGCGAAGTAACTTCAATAAAAATAAAATAATTTGAAAGGTTTAGGAATGACATAATTAAAACTCTAAACATAAATTAAGCATAGATTTTTAAATGCTGAATAGAAGTCAAAGCCTATAATTGGCGGTCTATTGATTATCTATCTTTAAGGCAAAAAAATTTAATTAGTTATAGATGTTGAATGTCGTCAAACGTACAACTTATTTGGGTCTGCTAAAAACCAGCATAAGCTATAAGTATATAGTTTAGATAAAAATGTTGGAATTGTTTGTACAGTGTATTTTTATGTGCAGCTTGTCATAGACTTTACCAATATTATATAAATGTTTATGACCTGCAGGTTTGAGATTTTGAATAAAGCAAAGAAATAAAAACTCATACGAATAAAAATGATTCATTTTGATAGCATTTTGCTACAAATATCCCAACTCATAGCAGGTGTTCATCTTCTCCCACAGTTAAATTCGGGTTGGACTGACGAAAAGATCCAGAAGTGATTGGCGTTAGGTGATAAACTGTGGCTGGCAGTTTCTTTCCAGAGAGCTTTTCCAAATGTTGAAAGTTCTTCCTCCACTCCCCCCACGCTTACATGAGGATGACCCCAAAACAACGTAGCTCTTAAACCAGGGCCGAGTAATGTGCCCTGCAAATTCCCCCTGTGGGTGAGTTTCTCCTGCACCAAGAAAAGGCAATTATGGAGACGGTCTTCGGATTCGTGATAAAATAATGAGGGTCTTCACTCGCTCGGCTAAATTGTCAGTAGATAACGTCGTCTCCCTCAGAAATAGTAAATGTCTTTTGTAACAAGTCGAATGCCCTCCAAACAACCCCTTCTTGACTGCAAAATGCAAACCTTTGTAGGAGCTGCATGATCACTCAGTTCATCAAACGATTTTGGGAGATATTACTTCCGCCACCGGTCCATTTTAGGGGTGCAACTTTTTCGCGTAAGTCAAACATAACAATTCCATATTTTCTTAGGGAAGTAACAATCTTCGATGCTTGCAGCACGAAAATATACACAGTTGAATTGCTTTATCAGCACTGGATAAACTAGACAAGATGTAAGTAGAAGTGCACGTGGTGGTTTTGGCCACATTCCAAATCCCAAATGATAAGCATTGGCACAATTTTGAGCCAGTTTAGCAAAAATTGTTTCATCATTACAGCAAATAAAACGCCTCTTCAGTGATTCGTCATAAAAATCAAACTCATCCTCTTGTAGATACCTTGGCCTATAAAAAACGTCAGTCAAAGTGTATGTCGTTGCAGTTCCTGAGTGTAGTGAAGACATCCCTTGCTTGCTTAAACATTCTAATTCAAAGTAGGACTCCGGTTTCGTCACTAAAATTATAGAGCTACTTTCGCTTGATAAATGATTTGGAAAGGGAGGAGCAGTGTCCAAACTAGCTTCTCCACTTCTGAAAACCTAAATAAAAATTTTAGATATCGGCCATTTGGCATTAAATACAGATTTTCGTTAATATACAATGCGAGCTGAATAGATTGTAATTATTCATACTCTGACAAGACCTTTTTCGGTTACAACAAAACGCAGATTGGTTATGTGATGTTAGTAAACATTTTCCACCCTCCAGTATCGTTTAACCAGCTCCAATAAGATTGAATTCTTTCGATACGCCTTGTAAAAAAACGGATCTAACATGATAGATGTTTAACCTTGAAAATTCGACATGGGGTTAATGGTGAGACTTGGAAGTAAAATCATGATATTTAAGCTACCTGTAACATCCAGATAGAATACAAATCCGGAGAGTAGCGCGAAACCACAAAATATTCTAGTGCACGCCGCACAATTCATAATTAAGCTTCAGTCTCGGGCTTCAACGGTAACAATTAGGCTTGTGTACAGTGTAAATCCCCTGCGTCCAGTTTTTAATGGACGTGAAGGCGCTTTCGAAAATACATGCCCTTTCACATAATGTGCGATATCAACCGACCCTTCAGCCTGTTTTTAATGCTAAATTTCCGTGTTCGGCGAAGGCTACAGCATTATTTTTTGCATGGCTGAAATATCCTCCCAATGTGACTTCTTTAAAGTTAGCCTTAGTAGTCCCACCTCGGACCAGGCCACCTCTTTGACCTAAACAGTTTTTCTTCATCACAATCAGTCCATACTTTTAGATTGTAATTTTCTCATGAGTTGATTAATTCTAACCATCCATTGCTGCATCATTGTAATAACATTTCTTCCATGAAACCGGACGCACTTTCAACCAAGAAAATAAATCCCGATCCGAAGAATAACTGAATAATGTATTGACAGTTCTGGAGGAATAGCTGTGGACAAAAATCAATGCCACCAGAATTGAACTCAACAGAAGTTAGGTTTCAAATCCATTTTCAACTCACAATCCTTCTTTCATTCCTTTTGAAACATTGACGAAGG
>LJIJ01003127.1:0-21092 GCA_001718145.1 Orchesella cincta | reverse complement strand
CTATTCAAGATAGGTAAACTAATTGCTTGTTGTTTTTCTACTCTTCTCTTTCCAAAATTATCGTATTTTTGACACACTTCTTTGATGAATTGATCTTTTGCAGTACACATTGTCTAGATAAGTGCATCTCCAAACATTCAAAAACACACAACGCTCCAATCTGAATATTATATTCCAGTATATCACAAAATAGTGCACATCTTACAAACTTGGTTATAGCAATTATTCGACAAACAAAAGGTTTACAAGGCGTTTCAGTGTGTCTCTACAATATTAAGTTGGAAAATAAATATTTGATGTTCAAATTTGTTGTTTGCGGGAGTGGTCCAACTCGACTTCCCAAAATTGATAATTTCAAACTTCATATCTCGGCGCCAAATTCGAAATTTGAAAATCGGACCCAAAAAATTCGGTCTGGAGAATTGCACCAAAGGACTGTTCCCCCAAAAATTCAAGGTATATCGGTCAATACCTGACCGAGTAATCGCATTCGTCGATTGCCTTTCGGACAGCCCCAGCACAAGTTGTCTCAACTTACCCCAAACCCAAATATAGACTTTGGCACAGATATTACATTGGTCATCGATATATTAAACTTTCATTGATCGGTGATGCAAAAAATTTTTCGCCTTGAAAACATTTGTTCTCACTCTATAGCTTTGCTGTGAACTAACTCCGTATCATGTTATTTTCAACATCATTATTCTATCAGTTTAACCACTATGCATATTCAGCTGGGTGGATATGGAGAAACTAAAGCACAGAGTTGTCAAAAAATTTTAATGTATTTTGCGTTTTAAAAATATTGTCACACCAATATATAATGCAAAAAGGATTAGGAAATCAACTACTTTATACTAGCATAATTAGTGCACTTTATTTGTTCACGTTCCATTAGGATTTCTTGCTCTCATTTTATTAACTACCATACGCGTAAATGGAACTACGAAACATATCAAACTCATACCGCATAAGCCCTTCGGCCCTAACTTGAGATTAAGGAATATGTCG
The DNA here is from genome assembly GCA_001718145.1 of Orchesella cincta. Taxonomy (NCBI): domain Eukaryota; kingdom Metazoa; phylum Arthropoda; class Collembola; order Entomobryomorpha; family Orchesellidae; genus Orchesella; species Orchesella cincta. The sequence continues at coordinate 20,081 of LJIJ01003127.1, read as the reverse complement.
TATCAAGCAGCCAAAAATGGTTTCATTAGGTGGTTCTAGCTTATAATATTGTTATAACAATTCGAGACACAATAGTCCAAAATCGCATTATTGTAAAGCAAAGCCAGATCCAACTGGTTTTAAATATATTATTATAAAACGCTGAATTCTTTCCAACTGCTATTCTCACAACATACAATCAAAGACATAATTGTAATGATTTATTCGCTAAAAAGTGTACTTATGATTAAAAATATCCATATTAAAAATATTCAAATTAGTTGCTATATATCATTAATTTCAAAATGATTCTTATTCACTCGGCTTCAAGAGATCCTAGATGTACTACTGGTGGACTTTGCATCGTCAAATGTTTCTTATAATGTTCTCGCTCAATTTCGAATCCATTTTTATTGTTATTGCTTCACTGGAAATTGGAAGCAAGGAGCTAGTCAGTCAACACTTCAGCTCACCGAATGTCACGTAGACAGCAGCAGAAGAAGGAAAGCAGAAAATTGTGTGATAGTTATGAACATGCCCGCAACCACAACGGGGGACTGATGAGCCATTATCAAATCTAGAAAACTGTGTTGGAATTTGTCGGAGTGCCCCCTGAACGCAGTATTGTGATCGGACATTTATGTGTTTTAGGGCTTTGTTAGAAAATGTTTTTTCTAAAATCATTTATGTAGCAAATAGTTTGCCAACAGAGGTTTCTTAAAAGCTAACTATGGCATAGAATTCAAAAGGTTTTAAGTAGGTATATACTGGTCAACAAATGTGCCTTGTTTTATAATTCAATAATTTACTGCCCCTCCAATTAACCGAAGTAGTGGAATTGGGAGCAACTGAGTTACCCCCTTAATTTCTAAAGCAATTTGTCAATGCAAACCAACTTAGAAATTCTTTTCAATGTACCTAAATATGTGGACTACATTTAAACGATTGTGGTTCCATGGTTCTGAACTTTAATTCAAGTTTTAACTGATGGAATAATTTTCTCTACATATGTCTAAAATGGACAGTTTGGTAGTATTTCATTATCATTTAGCTGACTTTTCAGTGTCAGCAATAGTAAATGCCAAAATAACAACTATTAAAAACGAGCCAAAAATATTTCTAAGGTATCCTCCCAGTTTCAAAACCGTGTTTGCGGGCCATATTATACAAATCAAAATCACTCGTAAACGGAGACATGGAAAGATAATTTGTATGACGAGACTTCCTTGCTTCTTAAGCTTTATTTCAAACTGAAGCTTCAGGATCAGCAAAACACTTCGAATCCTTCTTGAGATCTTCAGTCTTTACATAGACAAGGGACATCAAACAAGCTTGAAACAGATACAGTCCAGGAATTCCATTCTAGTTCCATTTATTTCGTTCTTCATGTGATCACCGTTCTTAACGCAAAACGCAATTGGAAGTATCACTGTTGCTTTTGCTAAATACTTTCCCGAACCCAAAACATGACAAAACTCCGATTAAATTCCGCAATTTTGTCTACAAAATACATCATACAATTTGAGTGAGGTGCATACGTTTGAACTTTTTAGTGAACCAATCACATACATATTATTTTAAAGTCTGTTTCTACAAAAACGTTTTTGCAAAAGCGATTTTGCAGAAGTCCCGATGCTACGACAATGCAGGCAGAAAAGCATAGGGAAGCATTCAAAAAAGTTGTTGCGCAATACGCAACCATTGTTAAGGGCATGAACCTGTTTCAAAATATTTGCGATGAGGCTTTCCTTTCAATGGAAGAACCCAAGGTAATACATATCATAAAAACCATTGGCCGTGGGTTTTCAGCCTTCCAAATAATTTTTATGAAGTACTAAGAATCGTAAATTTTTTCTGAAGTTATTGGAGTTGATCAACAAGAGGAAAACGTTTGAGGTGATTGACCAGGAGTTGCGTGCTTACGTTTCCGATGCTAAACTCAAGACCACGTGGCATGGGCTCGTTATTACCGAATATAATTGTATGGAGCCTAAGATGATTCACTTTGAAATGGGGTTAGGTATGGAGTTTGACCTCATCTGCAAGCTGCATGCTCAGCAGATGGAGCACCCGGAGTTTTCCAACTTCTATATGAAGACTGAGTCAGAACGGGATGAGCTTGCTCAGATGCATCGTAATCATGCCAGGTAATTATTTTCCTGTTATTTCAATACTTTAAAATATTTAGTTGTACTCATATGTATATATAGTTTTGTCACTGAAAAACTTTATTTTACTGACACAGGACTGCTGTTGAGTGGGGAGTGAACTATGAGGGTTTACGTCAATGGGAGAAAGCAAAGGATGACTTATTGAAGGAAGTCATTTTCTGCGTTGATGCTATGAAATTACTGCGTGAAGAATTGTAAACCAATGCAGAAAATGAAAACGGTCATCTCTGATTAGTGTTGGAAATTTTTCATCTGTATAATATAAGATTTCATGCCGTATGGAAATAAACATTTTGTTTTATAGAAACACATATCCTTTGCGAATTAAGTCTCAAATTTTGTGTGTGTGTGCTCAGTCAAAATCTCATAGCGAATCAGTTTCAACCCAACGCAAAAATCTGATCAATTTTATTCACACCCAAGTCAGCTCAATCGACTGAGCTACCAAAGCTCATAAATGCATATCATAACAATTTGCTCATAGACTTAGCATTCTTGAAACGTGCCATTTAATTTTTAATCACCCATCCTTTCACTTTTTATTGCTATTGTTTTACTGGAAGTCGGATGTAATAAGCTCTTAGGTAGCATTTCTGCTTACATAGTTAGCAGCAAACCAAGACGACATGACATTGTGGGATCATTGCAAAAAATTAATGACTTAAGAATATGAGTAAGGAATCGGAAAAGGCAAAACCACAAGGGTAGACAATAATTACTTCATGTTGAGACGACGGATTATCTAATAGACTTATCTGTATGCCGTACCAAACATGCATAATATTGATGTCCTGGCTGACCTGTTCCTCCCCAATCCGGAAGGTCATATCATAAAAACACAATTTCCTCTCAAGTTTTAGGTTTTAGTAGTACTCCTAAAGCTACATTAGTTTTCATATTTATTTGAAATTTAGTTGTACGGTTTACGAGAAATTGCCAATTTTGTTTGCCAAGTTTCAATCCAAGTTTCCATGTGTCACGTACACCAATATACCTACTCGAAAAATGCCCACCCTTCTCTATATAACTTCTCCGCCTTCCTTTCACTTTTTATCAGTTCACGTTTGTCCCTCGTACAAAAACCATCTGTACCTTTTGATATACAGTTTACCTTAGTCCTAATCACTTTGCTCAAGTAATTACCTCCTTACGACTTCTTGCCTTGATAAGATTAATGCAAGTCATTTTAATTTGTTGTGACTGCCTTGCAGCAGTTACCTCAAGGTGTATCCAACGACCATTAAGCTTTCCTTTTTCAAGGAATATATCGCAAAGAGGTTATCCTCCTCGTATAATTCACACCATTTATAGTTCCTTCCTTTTTTATTTCAAGTTTGATTTGATAAACAAACCAGTTTTCATGACCACTTCTTGGTATGCTTCTTGTAATATAAATGGTATTTAAGACTACACTCAGTTATAAAGATTATTGTTGCTTAAACTAGAACTTAAACTAACTAAAAGCTCTACGCTTTAGCCATAAATTGTAGTTGTTTAATAAAGTGTAACTTTAAAAATATGATTGTTTACATAGTAGGATTTACTTTCTTTTTTTATTGCTATTATTCAAATAGTCATTATCAAATCAGTACATCGTCAGTGTATTCAAATCAGATTGATTCATTTTTAGAAAAGTACCCTTTAAATTCAATTGTGCACATGTCGCAGTATACAAAAAGGGGTTATATATTGCGGTTCTGTTTCGCTTGAATCGTTTAGTTTCTTTGCATCCTTTACAGCACCCTTGCCAAAGGCAAGTCTTGTTCACCACTCTGTGACCAGCTTTGGCCAGGGGTCTGTCATCAGGTAAATGATTTTATTTAGGGTACACGTTGACCCCTAACCAAAGCTGCACAACACTATCGACGATGTAAGGTTACATGTCACGATGTTGATTCTGAGTCATGATAAAATCCAGCAAAGCCCTCCACCCTGAATCGGGAATGTTAACGTTTAAGAGAACGGTCCTGGGTCCAGCTTCACTTCTTCCATTTGCCTGATTATTAAGACCCTCCAAAATGCATACAATATACGTCCGGTGATCTAAACATTTGTTAGAGGGTAAATGACAGCATATTTATCAAGACACTTATAATGTAAAATATGTTGTTATTTGCATATTTAACACACTACTAACCTCTTGGACGCCGACGCAGTGTCATTTCTGGTCTAGGTTTGAGAAAGCCTTTCTCTCTGTCTGTGGCGTAAAGACGGTTGTTCCCGATCTCTGACATTTTGTCTTCGCTGGCTTTTATTTTTGAGTTCTAGACTTGCAAAAAATTTATCATGTGGATCCCGTTCAAATTCTCCAATCCACAAATAATGAAAGAACCGTTGCTCAATAGTCTCTACTATGAATGCTTCAGTACAAGTATCAAGAAAATATTTCCCATTTTCGAATTTCCCTTGACATTCACGAAGAAAACAGATTGAAATCTTTTTTTTTCTCCTCTACATACCGGATCTCGGATCCGGTATGTAGAGGAGAAAAACAAACTTTGTAATGTAAATTTCACAAGTGTTTTTATACTTGCCCATGAAATCTGTGGAAATAATAAAATACAGCTTCCGTTTATGATCCAGAAGTTGCATAACTTCAATTCGGAAATCCTCTGTAACGAGAGAGAAAAAATACTGTTTCTAAAATTATTATAATTTGGCCAACAATTTCGTCATTTTGTTATTTGATAGAGATTAGAGTTAACTATAATCTAAAATATCTAGATGCAAACTTGCCCTGTCTGTCCATGGTTAAGCTTTGGGGTTTTGGGATTTTCAGTGCAAATTTAAAAATTGCACAACAATCTGTTCAAATTGATGAATAAGTTTATAACTATATAAACTCAAAAGGTTGTCGATGGTTGTAAAAAATATGCTTTACATACTTTCTTTTAACACTTTTTCGTAGAGCTTTGCAGAAAGGCATTGTTATATCGTATGCAGAGAGCAAAACCTTGTACACACCAGTATCTTTGATTGGAATAATAGTTTGAAGCTTAAAGGGCAGCGTTTGATTTTAAATTAACTCCTTGAACCGTGGTTTGACCTTGATCCAATCGTCTGGGCTCAGCTTCAACAGAACAGCTCCAAACTTCATAAGCAAGTACTGAAAAAGTGGTTTGTAGCGAGAAGGGTCCTTCCAAACATGAATAGCAACGATAATGGGTGCTACTTTTCGGATTTTCATCCACAGTTCTTCTACACAGTCCACTTTTACATTCTCTTCCTATAGAATAACAAAACAACAGTTTACTTTGGTTGTTGCTGTCATGTGCAGTAATATACATTAAGGCGAGTAATGTCCTTACTCACAGCCACTTTTGTTGCACGTAATTATGTATAGCAAAGTTAAATACCTACTCTCAGCAACTCTGCTAGTGTGCAATAATGTAAGTCAGAGTTAAGTCCCTACTCCCATTTACATTTCTAGTTTAAGCATTCCCTAATAGTTAGTTTTTACTGTTTCTTATCTGTGTTGTACTAAATAAAAATTAAATATCTTTCTTGTTATAAATTTTTTTCTTCTAATACTCGTATGCTCGAATATAAATACGGAACACTCACCCTGATTGGCATGAAACATTGAATTGTTTCCTTTGTTTGCAAGTAAACAAGAGTAACGTTTTGATTTGGACCCACAATTGCCTTGTGTGTTATTGGCATATCCAGGATTTGTCCTTGCGGAGTGCTTGGAATGACAACAGCAAACACCTCCTTCACATGACACATTGCAATGTTGTTGCAGCGAACTGCTTTCCGGTCAACCTACGTTGGTCCATAACCAGGTGTATTTGGCAGTCACGTTTTGAAAATCATGGAACTCTTTTGAATATGGATTCACTTATAGCGAGTCTGCTACCAACTGAAAGTATTCAATCCAGCTTAGCTTTAAAGTGGATTTTTTGGAGTGTAGGAATGTTTTCAATCTGGTCACAGAATGACGTCCGATTTTTACTTCAAATAGCATAATTCGAGCAGCCATTACAGCTCTAATCACTTTGATATGATGTGCGTCACCAAAACAAAAGAAACTGAGGGCGGTGAATATGTTGCACTTTCTTAAGTCTACCACCGGATCAAATGCAGCGAAATTTTTAAGGGATTTCTTTCTCAGTAATGGGTTTAGGTTTGAGAAACATGCCACTTTTGACGCGTTTTCTAAAGTCCGTTCGAGAAATGGTATGTCAAAGTCAAGAAACTCTTTAAATTGTTTCAACGAACTCCCTCCATTCAGCTTGGCAGCTTTTAATTCAGGTTCCGAATATTGAATAGCAGACGGATATTTGGGGCTTCCAGTACGTTGATTTTTACAAGGTGGCGATTTAATAGCAATAACTGACTCTAATACCGTTTGCTCCATTATAACACAACCCGTGTCCTGTCCACTCTTTGTACGAGTTTCCATATTTAATATTCTGTCACGTATATATAGTACACAAATTAGCCGTTCAACGAATGTTCACGATGTCTTGATAAACAAATAACCAACTCTAACACTACCGTTAAGCTAATTAAAATCCATTAAATAACACTGCACCACCAACGAAACACAATTTTCTGAGCAACTAAACAAAAAGACTCCAACATTAGTCACAATGACGCTGTCCAAACACTGGTTTTTTAGTCGCAAACATTCAAAGCATCTCCTTCCAATTAGCAACACACGTTTTCAAAATCTAGTCAGTAGCAAAAATGAATTAAAACTTGAATATGTAGATATTTTATATCAAATTGAAATCAAAGAAAAAATGTTCCAGCCTGCATTAAGGGAAAAAGGAGGAGGAATTGACTAGCAGAAGTAAAAGGGGATATATGCCTAAGCAGCACCAGCGTTGCTAATTTAATAAGCATGACTTCTTCTTGAGGGTACTTTGGTTTGGCTTGGCTTTTGCATGGACTCGATGCATTGATGTTTTTGGAAACAGATTTGAGTTGCAAGTTGCATTGTGTGTACCGAAGGCACCAGACTGCTTAATTTGGACTCCATCATTTAAAAAGAAACCTTATTTCATGGAGCTGGGGATGGATAAATAAACCAAATATTAGACGATTCAAAACCCATTACGCAAAGCACAGACCATAGGTGCTATGCTATGCTATAAAGTAATAAAAGTTTTCATATCAAACCAACGAACTCAGTTGTATATTGAATATTCTTCCATAGACGAACCTTAACTACACACAACAAACAACAATACTACAACGAATGCGATTGTAAGTGACTGCCAAAAAACGTACTGAGTCAACGTTTCTACACGGATATAAAAACACTGTAAAAAATAATGACCATTGCGGCTAATTGATTGCAAAAACGACTAATTTTAAAATTAATAAATATGTCTACAAATAAAAGTACTATATGGCATACACTTTGGTAAAAAAGTAAAAGAATAAAACTACTTATGTACAAAACTAGTATAATTGTACCCTAATTAAATTGTAAAACTAAGGCAAATATTTTACGATATCAAATCTGGGATGCAGAAATTGTCCTTTCAATTTTTTATACTCCTACTAAACCCAATACATATTAATACACACTTTATAACACTACTTATATTTACAAGATAATTTACAGGTCACAGCAATCAATTTCTCTTGTTTGTTTGATTTTAAAGTAAATTACAAACCCATTTCAGGGTTCTCGAACGCCGTGTTCCTGTAGAAAGTCGATATCCGATTAGTTGGTTGGTCTGTACACTCTACCTTACAATGACACTTTTTGAACCAACGGTTGTTAAACTCGCGGATGGAAGTCAAAGGCGTTAAGCCTTTTGGGCAGATTCTGAGTTTGTGTCGATCTATGTGGACTCGCATAGCACTTTGGAACGTTTTCGTCGTTGTAATTGACTCGTCTATTAAAAAAGAAACAATCGTACATAAAATAGGGAATAAAAATTGGGTTTTTATTATAAATTATAAAAACTATTAATTATCCTACAACAGAGTTCACAAACCCATAGCCTGGAGTCATAATCCAGTAATGGTATGTGAGTTGATTAACTCGCAATCTGACATTTCCCTCGTCGTCTTCCGCATGTTGTTCGCTTTCTGAACCATCTGCCTCTTCTTCGTCATGACCGATTTCCTCTTCTTGTTGTAAAACATTATTCCCTTCTTGTCGATTTTCTGCAACATTGTCTCGTCAGTTGTTGTTCAGCAATTAATTAATTAAAATTTCTTAAGCTCTAATCCTGTTTTTTCTCATTTGCTGAAGCATCTTTCTCTTGCCGTATCGTATTTACATTGCTCTTTTCATGCTCCTCTTTGGAATTATCCTCTTCTTGTTCGTCATTATAATCGTTGTGAACTGGAACGTGATTATCTTCAATGACATTATGAGCCAAATTGTCTACCAGTTGATCTCGATCCGAGTTTTAATCAACTTGGTTTCTCACTTGGCTCACAGCATTACAAGCTTCCAGTCTCCAGTTGGGACGGAGTTCGTCCATTTTTACGCTAAAGGTTTCAATGTTTGCTTTAAAAAGTAACTCTTCGACAGAAACCGGTCCGTCGTAGTTGTCAAGAGGGTGTCTAAAATACTGCTTGTAGTGTTCTCGGTTAAAATAATGAAGAAACTTATGCAGATCCTCGCCTCTAGTAACAACACCATCTTCTTTGACTACGTTTGAGCAGTGACCCAGAATGCAAAAGGAGCCCTTGTTGTTGTTAGATGTCCAAGTTCTGTTATATTTGTACTTAAAAATTAGTACCTTTACTTAAATAATATGAGCAATTTGATATGAAACATATAAAAACACTGTCAAGCCATTCCATGCAGTAGCAAATTTTTCGGACAAATTGAAACCATAATGTACCGCATTTTCTGCTGTCATCATTTTCGTCTCTCTTTTTGTTCGAACACATACAAATCAAAGCCTTCATCAATCAGAAACAGGGGATGAGGGAATAGAATGTTTTGATTGGCGAAATTGTCACACGCAGTATACTTTGGTCCCACCGTATCTCTACGTAGAGTTTCAACTCTAGCATAATTGCTGCTAGGCTGTTTTAGCCAGACTTTTGATCCTCCCCACAACAAGCGATTGATGCTAGTCAATTCGTTATTTTCCGTGCGAATGTTGAATTTGCTGTAATACAACTACAAATACAACATCATGTATTTGCCATGTAAAATATAGTTTATAATTTGTTGTGGAATATGCCCCAGCTTACCCGGCAGCAGTTGACGTCAACTTTGAATCCATTTTGGCATTTGGAGTTCCATTCTTTTATTTGGAAGTCAGCAACTCATTTCCAGTGAACGAATAGTAGACACCTCCACAGTACTCCAGGATCTTGGAGATTACCGTGTACATGTGTCATCATTTACTTGACTAGTCTTAACTATCAAAGAACACATACTTTGGGTTTCCATTTCGGTTATTTGCTTCACACATAAGAAGTTCTTCTTCTTTCGGTGAAAACGAAGACTCTTGCACATTGGTATCCTTGAATAACATATGAGAACGCGTTTCTATTTTTTCAGTTTCTCATATTCCATTCGCGAAATCCAGTGAAGACTCGAAATAATCTTTACATCTAGCGTAAAGAGAAACTGCGTCATTATCGTATCTGAAAATTCATAAGCCAACCTAGAGAGTTGTAACTAACCGTTTTGTTTTGAAGCAGAACTGTACCAATCGTTTGGACAGTCCCTATGCAAACTCCATGTACGAACTTTGCTGGTAAGGAATTTACTAATAATGTACTAAAGCTAATACTCTGCAAAATAATGTATGTAATTTCGTCTTTTGATCGTATCATTTTGTTTGCAATATTTAAAGTCAATTGTCTTTTACCTGTAGCCTTTGATTACCTGTTTTGTCAACAGTTTGGATGTGATTTTGACCGAAATGTTGCATGGAACTGGCTTTTAGAAACGATTTTAGAACAACCAGTCTCTTTTAACTAATTTCAGGAACCCATTTGCATTTTTAGTAAGGCTGATACCGCCCCAAATTAAGTTCTGCATTTACAACTTAAGGAAGAGAAACACTGTAAATATTTGCAAAACAGATGTATTTTTAATATATTACTGATGTTTTTAATTTATTTAATTTGAAACTAGAAGTCTCAAGTCTTAATATCTTTTTTGAATTTTTATTCTAGATTGTAAAAGGTATAAATCCAACGGTATGTCTTACATTATATTGGTGTATGAATCCTTGCACTAGGCCACGAAAGTTTGTAAAATCTGTTCAAGAGGTTTTTGTCTACTTGGACATTGGAAGACACCACTGTGGATGTCAGATGGATGATTTTGACTTTGAACGATTTGTTAAAAGTTAAATGATTTATGGCCAACTTGAAAATATGATTATTTGAGTCACAAACTAATTTCCCAAACATTTACTTTCAAAATATTGTCACTTTGATAAAATTTAATTATTCTACCTTGTAAAATTATCTTTGTTAAACGTAGTAGCTAACGCCTCAAAAGTTACCTTTACTCAAAAGTTTCTTACTGATTACTTTCTTACTTTTATTCACTAAATACCAATAAATGTAACAAATTTGATGTTTAGTACAAGTTCATGGTATTCCTGGTGTCAGATGTACTTACTCAATATTTATTTAATGTGATTCACTTACAGACGACCAATGTTCAAGCATTTGTATTTACATGCAAAATCAACCATCCTACTTACCTGAAGAACTCTTTGTTCTATTCTCACGGACTGAGAATTCTAAGGATCTGTAGTGTATATTCTGAGTGCATATTTCACTTAAATGAACTATTCTATAAGTTTACTAGTAGGAGGTATAAAACAGCCGCTTTATACCCAAGTCTACTCAAGCTTCTGTTTTACAATCGTAAAGTCGCTCTTGAACCGAAGAAACAAATGCTGATGTCGCATCTCTTGATACACAATCCAGGTATTATGGATGAATATGTACGCATAAACAACCTACATCAAAAAAAACAGTAAGGTATTTCTTGTGTTTCCTTTTGATAAATGTAGTCCATTATACAGTTTTTATAAATCTATTCCATCAAACAGTTCTTAAGTACGAGAATATATTCTCAATAGTATGTATACACATTGTGTTCCTAACTTCTTTTCACGCACACGAAACTTAAAAGAATTGATAAAAACCACGTAAAAAGTTTATAATATTGTAATGTATTAACGATATTTTAATCTACAAATAAGTATTTGGTAAGTCCCTTTCAGTGACAATAATTTATCATTATTGACAGTACTATACAAATAAGATATAAATCAATCGAATATTTTGTAACTCATTATATATGTAATATAATTTATTTTCAGCCTGATGATGCAATTTTCTTAACGCAAAACCGGTCGCAACAAATAAAGAGTTCCACTAGCTGTACATAAAATAATACAGCTTTTTGGCAATTATTCTTGTTGCCTATAGGTAGCACTTGATAATCAAACTATTAAATCACAAACTCGTAGAAAATACAATTTTTGAGTCAGCACTTGTGCTTACTAATTCTTACAATCAGTCGCACCTGGGAAATAAAACCAGCGCCTTTAGGAAAAAATGTCGTGCTACGGTATTAGGTTAGATGCATAAAGTCAATTTCTGTGTCGCTGTGTTTTTATGAACTTGCAGAAACTGCTTGGAATGGATGTGTGTTTTTATGCACATGCACAAAGGCAGAATCTTCTTGGACTGTATGTGTATTTCTTTGTCTTTTTATTCAAATACGCAAAGGCCGAAATTGCAGGGACTGGATATGTATTTGTTTTTGTTTTTATGTGTATGTTGGTTCTTGCGATGGATCTGTATCACATGGTAAGCATAATATGTACATATTTACTGTCCGCAAAGAAATCGTCAAAGCAACAGGCGCTATCGACTTCACATCGTAAATCTACTCGATTTGATGCGAGTGGGAGTGGGACGTTTTGGACGGTGGCGAACACATCTCTACAAATTAAAGTGAAAACTAGCTTTAGTTATTCGTTCAACACTTAAAGTCAAATTTGAAAAATATTGGTTTTTTGTTGCTATTTGCCATATAATGATGATGTTACAAAAACCTTGAGCAGATTATCTAGCTGTAAGTCCGTTTTCAATATATCAGTCACTAACGCTGCATCAAACAATGGCTTTCCCCCAAATACATACCAGAGAACGTGTCTCTTCATCTCTTGAATCGAGAAGTGAGCTAATTTTTGGTTTACTAGTATTGATTGAACCAGTCCTAAATTGTATCGTTTTAATTTCATTAAAAATAGTGTGTTTCATTAATGTGTTTAAACATTTTTAGGTTTAAGTAATTCTGCAATAATAATACTTTTAAATTCGAAACTTACTAAAAAATCGAATGGCACCCTCTGTGTTTCTCCCCACAGTGGACGCGAGACTTTTTCCATCCCTGATTAACCGCAATTTGAAGCCATTTTCATGAGTTAAAAAGACTACAGCAGTTACCGTGGAACGATCACACTGAGATGTAGCTCTGTTACTGTACATTTTGCCATTGTATTAGGGCCGATATGACTCACTCTCCATACACTACTTGATCGCTACCTCCTTGAATTGTTTGGTTTCGTAGACATTTGCCACCATATTCATTAGCAGTTTAAATTAGCTGTTCATAAGAGGTATCACTAGTATTATTGATGCTGATGAAGATACATTCGTATTTAGTTATAACTTTTGGTCAACTTGGTCTGCATTTTCAGCATAGTAAAAACTTTCAAAAGTCAAAATGCAATTAACCATCAGAATTTTTGTAGGCAATTTTGGCATACACATTAGCTGCACCTCATCGTTTTGCAATGAGTCAATATAAACACACCATGTCAAAAATTACTGTTTAGTTCATATTCATATTCCCATTGTACCCGTACAGGATTTGAAAAGCATAAGCAACATTGTCAGATTCATGCAGAATTAAACATGAAATTCCCAAAGGCAGATAGGTGTGAATTTACTGCAATGCATAAACTGCTTGATGCTCCTTTTGGAATGACTGCATCCTTCCGTTTCTTGTGAAAATTTATAAAAAATTGGTGGTTTTGTGATTTGTGCTCTAGGAAAACGAAATAAAACTTTTTTACGAACTTTTGTTGGGTGCGGAGTGTATGAAATATTATGGACGAGGTTGTACTGTATGCCAATTTGCTTGTGACTTGTACTCGTAATAATCATTTACCATTATTACCAACCAGTAAAAGTTTGTCATTGTGACAAAGTGCAGAGTAATGCTTGTTTTAAAGCAAAAGGATCCTTGCTCCACCTCGGCTCTAACCGTACTCCTAACGCCAACGCCTCATGTGCTTAGATAGGAGCAAGCAAACAAATCAACCCTGACCAAAGCAATATGCAAGGCTGATTTTCCACAGCAATACAAACATACATCCGCCAAGTGAATAAATATTCACAATACCCCCACTGGCACGATGAAATTTGAAGCAACCTGAAAATCCTTTTTTATAAACCGATTTGTGCGCATCACCTACTTAAATATAAAACCTGTGGTGATTCTCAAAGTAAATACACTTCTCACTTTGCTCTGTCAACCTCTTCCTAACAACGATGGCATCAAGCAAGGCAATTTATTTTATTATTAAACTCGTGGTACAATATAAATTGTTTTGCAATGAGGTTAAATGTTATTTGAGTATTCCAGTTACTTCTACGGTGTTTAAAGCACCATCCATTCAGAAAATTGTGGAGACCTTGGCCGTGCATCTTGCACCTACATTTATTATGATAGTAGGGAGTGTGTGAAGGAACTTAACAGGGACATTATGGATTCAATAGACCCTTGAACTCCCGTAAGAATTATTGTTACAAAAGTGAAGCGCAGTGTAACCAAACCAGACCATTTTATAATATGAGCAGCGTGTGTTCAAACTATCCGTTTAATTATGTGTAGAGTTGTGTGTAGCCCGTATAACACATGTGAAACACCAGCTCCCACAACTCGAGACCCAACGCCACTCAGAGACGTTCTTACATGTTGTAACGCTTTTCTTTCAATTATGACGCTAACTATAATGCTATTCTGAAATGCCCGTAATATTTGCGTTACTTACGTTCTGACCTTTAACTGACAACTATATGGTTTGCTAACTAGTTATGCTTTGTTGAGAGTTCGACCACGATTTTACAGTTGACTAATCAATAAAACTTATGAGGAACACCACAATACTTTAATTGTAATAATAACAAATATTAGTAACCAATTTAATCCGCATAGCCTGTATCGTTTCACAAACTAGAAAATGATCAACTTTAAAAATGTATTTTTGACTCTTGACTCTCTGTCCGACTCGGTGGGCAGTCGGTGGCGAACTGAGTTGTTGTTGGTATTATTTTTTGGATGATAAGACATAAAAACTTCACCTCATATTCATAATCCTCGCCTGATTCATGGGGGCGATGGTGAGCTTCGCAGCTCTGAGGAGAGCGAGTTGGATTNNNNATCAGAGATGTCCTCAGTGCTGCCTGTGAGCAACGCAGCCTCACATACTCCCACTTCAAAAGTCCCCCTGGGGATGAATAACCTCCTAACCATGATGAGTTCGCCGATTTGGACATGAGTTGAGGAAACCTCCTGGACCACTGCATCGTTCATCTTACTTCGCTCCTTCACGTTTCTAATTGCGGCCTGACAGATTCTCACGAAGAGTCTCGTCAAGCCGCCTCCTGAAGAGTTAAATACAAATACATTCAGTTATTTTTCATACTACACTTTATAACGACCTGATCGTCGGTTTGCTGCGGCTTACTACAAATTTTGACATGAATTTTGACTACTATCTCTTCGTATTTTAACCTACTATTTACAACTCAATATCATACACATGGTTTTTCAGCAAGTCAAGTACCCTCTTCCGGCTACCAACTCTCACTAAAAACCATCAACCCATTTACTCAGGCTCATCCTAGACGACTATGTAAATGTTGATTTCCGACCGTTTGCACTGACAGGGAAATGGACGCAGGAAATCAATCTTCTTCAAAAATCTGATAGCTACCACGGCATTATCCAATAATCCTGCTGGCGTTGGTCATCAAATTGCCCACCTTTTGGTGTAAATCAAAACTTCTACATACATTTTAATATCATCATAATATTTTCCCAACATACTCAAAATCATCCACAGGCGGGTTCTTTCACCCCTAATTGACCTGCATATGGACTACATGAACATTTCAATATTTTACCCTCATTTCTTCGGGAATTACTGGCTTCTTTACCAAATTAAATCTCAAACTGACATCCCCAGCGTCACAGTCTATAGCCGTAATTGCTAACTGCAACCTCGTCAAAGAGTTTTCGGAATTTGAGTGGCCTACTCCGACCCGTCGCTCGAATGACTACTGGATCTCTTCTTTCTCTTCAACTTCAATTTTCTTATTACTTTTTACACTCTATCCTCAAGGAAAACACTGTCTGACGCTGACGCCGTCAGACAAGTGGACACTTGCTGTCGTATCCGGTTGTCTCTTCATCTTTTCTTGGGCGTATTTAATCTTCACCATTGTTAGACTCGAGCACAGGGCAAATACTAATGTGTATATAACATCCGGGCCGTCACCTAGATGATCTACTCATCAGCATCCGCCGGGAATTGGATTCTTTGAAGCGCGTCCGCTACCACATCATCCTTTCCCTTGTCACGTCGAATCTTGTCTGATACTCCACTAACCACATAGCCCATCTTCCCAACTTCTCCAGATACTTCAGCGCTTTATTGTCCGTGACAATACGAAAATTTTTCAATAAAATATATTGCAAAAGAACGGCTCCAAGGCCTTCATTAGTTTCATTCAATTAGAAAAGAATAATTTTAATAATAAATCTCATGTATGGCCAATGCCCAAAATCTGAATTTAAAATCAATATTTGTACAATACCCTCCATTGGCCGTGTCTTCTTAAGATATAAGACACATTTGCATTACTAATAAACAAGCGGATGTGCTAATTTGAAAGACTAAAAAAATGTTTTCAATTTTTGGGACTTAATTTGCATATTTCATAACTAAACTCATCTTCAAGTAAAAAGTGGAGGGAGAGCAAAAGCTGGTTCTGCGGCTATTGCCCTCCTTCTTCGTTTAAATTAGCATCTTCTTTCTTCTCCTCTTCCTCCTGTTTTCGCTCATCTTGTCCGTCTTGTGGTCCATAAAAGAAACCAGCAGACGGACAGAATCTTGCGATGTGGCCTGGCTTCTTGCATAAGTAGCAGTCCTTGCTAGCATGAGGGTTGTTCCTGTTCTGGAGGTCTTCCGTAAGTCCCTTTGGTCTGTCTACGGAATTCATCCTTCTTTGCATAAGCCGGCTTTGTGTCTTCTGTCTTCGTCTTTGGTTGTGGTGGTTGACTTCCACTTGGGCCTGGATTAGCATGATTAATGATTAAACCTCGGTGTAAAACGTTCATTGAACTTACGCGGCCCATTATATTGTTGATAGTTTCTTTGTCCTTCATTTGCCCTCTCCTTTGGATATGGATGTAGAGGTGGCAGAGGTGGCGTCTCTCTCCTTTCTTCCATCCTATCAGGCAATGTAAGTCCTAAGAACCTGCTCGCATCTGTCAATGAGGTGCTCGGCCGTTGCAGTTTTCAATTCCCCAATGGGTAGTTTCAACCGTGGCTGCAAGCCTTCCCTACACCTCTGAACTGATGCCGACTCAGGTTCCGCTGGGTAGACTTGTTTGGCTAAATCCATCATCTCCCAGACGTATGTTTCCACCGGTTCCTTTTCTCCTTGCTTTCTTGTGGCTAAATGGTGTTGTCGCCTTTGCTGTTGCTCAGGTGTGTCATATTTGTTCTTGAAATCCGCTTTGAACTCGTTCCAGGTGTAATTGGGTTGCTCCCTTCTTTGTTCTCAGCCAACACTTTGTGTGGTCAGCCAGAACAGAAGGTAGAAGGTCCAGGTAATCCGAACGTTCAAAACCTTGAGATCTGAAATATGACTCTAATTCTCCAGGTATGTCTGGAGTCTTTTTCAACTCCTCAAATACCGGTGGCTTTACATTTGTATTTAACTGTTTTCACTTTAATTGTCGGTACGTTAATTGTTACCCTATTTGCTGCAATCCACTCGTTGAGTGCTCTCGCTTGGTAGGAGTTAGGGCTGCCAACACCTCAGGTGGCAAAGACATTGTGAATGAGGGTGTGGGGGTGGGAGCCTGGGGTGGTAGTAGAGGTGGAGTGGGTTGTTCACGTATTGGAGTCACTCCACTTCAAAATTAGACAGGCTCAAAATTCCCTTCCTCATCAGAGTCTAGAAATAATTGGTGTGTTTTGAACTGTCTTCTTGTCCTTTTTTCCTTAGTGGTGGTCTTTGGTTTTATTTCTTTGCTCAAGGGTAGTTTTCCTCACTGATCTTCCGGGTGGTGTTTCCCGAGGGTCAGTCGACATGAAATACTCATAAAATCATAAATTAAACCATTCAAAACTATCAGGAAAAATTGACTCTCTTTATCAATTCCTGAAAAAATGTAGTGATTAATTTTTATCTTTATCTTAACTATAAACTCCTTTTTCACTCACTTTAATTTCCTATCAAGTTTTCTAAAACTCTGAAATTCTAAAATAAACCTCACCGAAACCTGGTTGGTAAAAAAATTGAGAGTCCAACGCAGTACTCTACCAATACTCGTTGGGCTTCTCACACTGACTACTCAACCTCAAGTTTAAGTAATAAAACATCTACGATCCAAAATTAATATAGAACCACGTTGGGCTAGCCAACTGTAACGTTTATGCTTTCCTCTTTCTCTCACTATGTGCTTTTACTAATTATGATTATGCCCGAATCTACACGTTACTTGCTTTCTGACCTACACTGACAATAATATACACTTTGATTGTTTGCTAGCTCTTTATGCTTTCTGTTGTGAGTTCCTCCACGATTCTACAGTTAACAATTAATAAACATTTATGAGGAACACAGCAATATTTTCATAGTAAATATAACAAATGAAATAACTGATTTTATTTTCTGTAAACCCTATATCTTTCACAACTGAATGGTAAACTTAAAATGTATCTGTCTTGACTCTCTGTCCGACTCGGTGGGCAGTCGGTGGCGAACTGTCGTTGATGTTGGTGTTGGTCTTGGATGATGAGGCATGATGCCTCCAGATCATCAACTTCAAATCTTCGCAATGAGTCGTCGGGGCGATGGTGAGCTCAGCAGCTCTGAAAGGTAGCGAGACGGATGGAGATCAGAGATGTCCTCAGTGCTGCTGTGAGGCAACGCAGCCTCACAAGCTTATGTAAGCTTCACAAGGTTTCAAACTTAACAATAGCAAATTGAATTTGTCTAATTGTGGTGGAATGAAAAACAACGAAA
Organism: Orchesella cincta; assembly: GCA_001718145.1. NCBI lineage: Eukaryota > Metazoa > Arthropoda > Collembola > Entomobryomorpha > Orchesellidae > Orchesella > Orchesella cincta. The sequence goes on along the minus strand of LJIJ01003127.1, from coordinate 1,635 downwards.
TTATTCAGCGTTTTAATTCTCGTTCTCACAGTTGAAATGCTACGTTGGGGCGTTGTAAATTATGTTGATGAACGGTTCGAAAGTTAGTGTGTTAAAAGACAGCGACAGAATGAGGTGATATCGTCGAGATGACAATGATAAGACGACGATATCCATGATAAGGTTCTTTACAATTACAATAATAGTTTATTCTATCTCGAAAAGCTTACAGAGTTCTACTGAGATAAAGGAGTAATAGTAAGTAATGAATGAATGTGTATGATGCTCTCTGCTCACAACTTCACCCTCGGTTGAGCTTTGCTGCTGGGCTTGGCTAGGTGGTGGTTCAGACGTTGCCGGCTGCTGTTCTCATCTAGGCGGGGCAACTCTGGAGAGCATACCTCACAGAACCGATACAAAGTCTTCTTAATATGTTGTTAAATGATTATAATAAGGGCTTTAACAACAATAACTGCATCTATTGTTTTGCCGTTGGAAATGGCAATGTGAGATATGTGCGATTTGGGATGACGCCAGGTGACAGCAGAGGCTTAGATTGGAAAGTTTGATTGCTAAAGTTATCGTTTAGGAATATATAATTTTTAAACACAAATGTAAAAATTGATAAGCCGACAGCAATTTTTATTATCGTTAGTCATTTTACATTCTTCACCTGACATTTCATTCATGTTACCATTCATGCTGTTCAAATAACCACTATTTTGATGCTTTTATGAGCTTAATTGGCAATTTGAATTTTGTATTAAAACAGCAGTTATTACCTGTAGTTAAATAGCCTAAATTTAAGATTTTATTTACGATAATAATCATTGCTCATATTTACTTATTCCATGAAATATTACTTGTGAACAGTAAACCATTTACAACAACTCAAATGCATTTTGTAAATAGTGTAGTGCTGTGGTATATATTTTATTGAATGAATTAAACGGACTGAATATACAACTCAAGTTAGTTATCAATTTGCCTGTTGTCAGGCTCTTATTAAGCACACCCTTATGGCAAAAACCGCGGGTATGCTGTGTTTACGTAAGTAGTTTGCTCAGGTGTTATCTGTATAGTTTGAATGTTGAACTTAACTTTGTTCAAACTAACCGGCATGGGTCATTCCATGCAACTCTGAAGCATAAGGTGTAAAGTGCAATTTCTAACTCTGGGCTTATTCCAACCATCAAGGAGAGATGGCTTTGTTCATACTTTGACAGTCCCTCCTGTGGGCATCCATTTCATTTGTTTGAGTTTCGACTAGGCTCCCTTTCTGCAATTAAGCAATGCGTAATTGAATTTATGACGCTTATATGCATCACAAACAGTCGATATAGTTGATTTTGAAATAATACATAGTTACATTTACTGAACTTAAAATAACGTACCTCTCCAAGGCTGACAATCTTTGGAGTTGGAGTTGGAGTAGTAGCTAACGGAGTACTCGATACGACGAGGTGTAGCACTTTGTTCTCTCTCCAGAAACCACCAATTGTGAAAACCTACGGCAAGCGTGTGGTGCTCAGCCATGAAAACGTGTTCAAACCCAGAGGAACCTTTGACTACTCTTTCAGGTAGTCTTGCATATGGTTTGGCCAAACCAGAACTTGCTTGAAAATATTGTCAATTGGGAAAGTGTTGTCCTTATTT
>LJIJ01003126.1:0-21110 GCA_001718145.1 Orchesella cincta | reverse complement strand
AAGGGTTACTTCCTCTCTGGCTGTACATTCGTTATATCCGAAGATACTACGCGTACCTACACCACCTGTTGGCAGAATAAATGTTTTGTATTTCTCATTGCATTAAGATTGAGGTATCATCATTCTTTTTATCAGCTCTTCAAGTTTTATACATAAATTTTAAAGAGAATAGTAATGTACACATGATAATAATTTTATTCCATTTTCAAACAGCAGTGTCACATACCCTTATAACCATAACTCTTTTTAAGGTAATGTGACATGCCGCAGGGATAAGTTTTTTATGCATTTAGGTACGTACATGCATGGCTTTATTTCTGTGAAATAATATGAAACAAAAACCCCGTCCGCAGTAAAAAATAAAGTTGGCGATGATAATATCACATAAACGTGTAAGTGATGGGCCGGGTGCTCCCATTCTGGTTCATGTTCAGATTTAATGAGGATAACTTTATCCGGGTACGAATTCAACACTAAAAGAACATTGTTGTAATCAAATCGCTGATTTTAAATGCTTGCTTGTTGTTCAAATTCTAAAGATTTATAAATAACAGTTGAAAATTCTTTGTACAAACTATAAACCAAATGATAAATCTTTAAGGGAATTTTTTAATGTTTCAGAATTTTAATGAAGCAGCATGATCTACAAAATCAGTTTGAACATAATTGTGGCTAACTGTGAGATGATTATATACGAGCATGATATTAATTAATTTTGGAAGGCAGGTAAAATGCAATACTTTTTTATTCTGGAGTAGGGCTTTGTCAAAAAAATGTTTATTAGTTAGAAGCATCATAATAATCGCGAAGTTGTATGGGTTCACCCTCGAAATTACAAAACAAGCAGCTTTGTTATTGCTTTCACGATTATGAACAAAGCGAACATGAGTTATGAGCATCCCTGACGCTGAGAACAAGGAAGGGGTGCGTATCATTGTTGATTAAAGAAAAATATAACGCAATCGACATACATTTAGCAATCTAATACAGATATGTTAACTATTTGCTTTAAAATAGTTTTACCTTAAAAAGTTGTTAGCGTATTTTTGAGTATCTAAGAGGTTTGTAATTGTTTAATGTCATTTCAAGCTATGCTAATGTCTCAAAAACCTACAAGCATAGCAGCGGCATCCTTTATTAATGATGAGAAACTGACACTTTGGTCAATTACAAGTCGTAGGGTGATTTTTTATCAAATTGAGTTGGAATGAGATTTTAATAATGAAACTGTAATTTTATAGTTTCATAATTAAAATCTCATTTTGTTTCATTTTTACATTCTGTTATATCGAAAACTGTAGATCACGTTGGGAAAATGGATTGCTTTTACATAAAAACGTATATTTGTATAGAAGGCATAATGTCACGACCTTGCAATATTATCGAATTTTATGCTTTTCCCGAAGATGTTACACAATAAAAGGTGGTTACCAGTTGAGTTAATCTACTTTCCTATCTGATAGATTCCAACTTGAAGAACTTCACCATTAAGCTCAATTTTGTTTCCAGACTCCACAATGAACATTGTGCCATGTGGAAGTGTACTTTGTTGTCAAATATTTGCTTCAGGGGAATCGAAATCAAAGCAACATGCTCCTTAAAACTGTTTTACTTAACATTCCTCAATAATGCTCTTAACAGAAATATTGTTGTTAATTTTATATGAGTACAACAAATTTTAAATATAAAACAGAAATTAAAATAAGGCTAAGTTAATAAATATTATTTAGATAACCGAAAAATGGACACATGTCGACCGACAAACCCCACTGCGTCAGTAAACAATAACCTAATATACATTTACAATTCATCTTTTTATTATGATGGTTAGCATTGTAAAGTGGTGGCTTATTCGCTAATTTTCTTCCTAATTTACAGTTGTATAGCGGTTCACTCCTATTACATTTTGATGATGATGGCCATCTTCCACTTATTGGGTCACGGATGTGATTCTACAGTTTGGCAATATAGTAATTTTGAAGTAATTAGGAACATAATTCCATTTTAATGACACAATAAACTAATTACAAATGTTACTTTCATACATATAAAAATTTTAAGTGGTTTTCTTATAGGTTAGTTCTAAGTTGGGTAGAGCATCCCAAAAAGGCTGGAATCGGTAAGGGTTACTTGGGTTTTTGATGTTCATGTTGCTTGCGGAAATGATCCTGCAAATTTTCTTTGCGAGCAAATGAAGCTGAGCAACCCTCACAGGAAAACGGTTTTACGCCAGAATGAACTACCATGTGCCGCCGCAGTCTAACTTGGTCAAAGAATCCTTTATCACACGCCAAACAGAAATGAGTTCGTTCAATAACATGACGGCTGAGTAAATGCTCTTGAAGCTGAAAAAAGTTTCTTCCCGCCCAGCTACAAAACAAGCAGCTACGTCGCTTCTCTCGTTTCTCACTATTGTGCACGTAGCGAACGTGATTTTTTAGAGTACCTGATTCTGAGAATGCTGAAGAGCACTGAATGCACTTGTAGGGTTTCTCAGTCGTGTGAACTCGAATGTGCTTGTTGAGTGAATAATAACTGGTGCAACATTTTTCACAAATTCCACACTGAAATGACGTATCTCCAGTGTGACTTTTCATGTGGCAGTCAAAACCGTATTTTGAAATGTATTTTTTGTGGCAAACATCACATTCAAATTGTTGTGGATGGCCGTTACCATGTTTTGACTTTTGATGTTGCTGAAGCGCAGGACGGCTTTTGTATCGTTTGTCACAGGATCCACATTTATGAGGCTTTTCTTCCAGGTGGCATCCAATGTGACGGTTGAGACTCCCAACGGTTACAAATGATTTTTCACATAAATCACAGGAATAAGGACGTTGGGAAAGGTGGGTTCTTTCATGATACTTCAAACTACTTGCATGCCGGAAGGATTTAGCACACTTCGGACAGTCGTACGGCGTTTCATCCAAATGAATATGGATGTGATTTGTAAGATCTTTCAAGTCGAGAAATGTTTTGTCACAGAAGAGGCAAGCATGTGATTTTGTTTCAATGTGAATTTTCATGTGGGCTGCAAGATAGGACTTGGAACAAAACGTCCTATCACATAGTTCGCACATCACACGGTCACCAACGCGTTTCTTCATTATGAATTTATTTTAAAAAATCGGATTGAATGCCAATAAAACAATTCCCCGACCGTTTAAACGTTGCACTGTCTCTGAATGCTCAGCAAGAGGAAAACAGTGGACTCTATCCGACCTCCAGAACGACAATATTAAAAATTTTCATTGTAGCACACCATTCTACTAGGTAAGGAAAGCTTTTCACGCCGTCTCAGCTATACTCTCACATGGATTCTTTTTAATAGTTACTGGAGTTTCTACATATTTTTGGTTCATGTGTACTTCTTGCTTGAGTTTTTTATGTAACGTTGAAGTTTGCCCATTCCTATTTCATAATCCCTTTTTCTTAAGTACAAGGTACCCGTTTTACTACGAACAAAATATGATACATTGAATATCACATTCAAAAGAGTATTATGCATGCAATCATGTCTCAAACCTATGACTGGAGCTTAAGCTTATGTGCATGCAGCCGCGTATCTCAAGTAATGAACAGTAGTACTATTCTTAATCTTGGGAGTTAAGCTGTAGCTTAGGTAATACAGTGTACAAATTCACTAGGGTAAAAAAGTCACTTTTAACACTTTGGTTAGATTCTTCCAAGAACGATCTATTTCTGGCGAAGAACAAGAAGGTTCACCATTTACAAGGATGGGATTATGCATTGGCTACAGAAACCCAAATATTTTAAATTTATGCTGTGCGATTTGAATTTGAGGCATGGCAGCAGCTTATTAAGAATGCAGGTCCTTTTTACATTAAACATTTTCTTCTTGCTACGTTTTTTTACAAATTGACTTCGACATTTGGTCAATAGTCTTTCTTGCATATATGAAAAATGCGGTAATAAACATATCGTTTTCGCAAATGCATTGTAGCATTGAACTCCTATCAGTCAATAAGAGCGTTCATGGCAACCGATTTTTAGCAACTCAACTGATTATAAACGGTCCAAAAAATAATCGTCCATCCAGACGCTTAGAAAATGAACCGTTTATAAAGTGTGAGTGGTTTAAAATCTGTTACCATGAATACTACTAATCAGTCTTTTTCTGAAACCATGTTGTTTTTAGGGAGGTTTTTTGCTTCGTCGTTTGCATAAGCAATTGTTGTCTTAAGTCTACGTAGGTGCTGTTTCAACAATTTTTGTGAAGTTTTGAGAACTGATAGGGTTAAGTCAATATTGGGACGAAGGGGTGCGTAAGTCCGCCTTTGAGTTTACTATTATAATTTTCATTCTTGGCTACGAGCCGTGTGCCAAAGAGTGACTTGGGAAATATGCCTTGCACGAAATGCGCACGAGATACTCGTCGGGACTTCTCTGACAGCTCGACAGTACATATAAAGAGCAACAGCTAATACATCTGGAAAAACTGGATTCCTGCAGATTGTGTACATTCCTTTTTACAGTGTATGGGTATAAAAGAGTGCGCTTTATATTTTAGCGGGCATTATGATATTGGGTGTCTGATATGAAGGCATTTAAGTTTAACTTTAGATCATACGTAGTCAATATTTATGGTATTAGTTATGCTCAAAGAAACATGTCACAATTTCTCAAATTTCGTCTGTAAATTAAAAAATTGCATGAACTTTTTTACTCATCTAGCAAAGAAATGATAGATGTGCTTCATATGGTTTGAAACAAGCATGCCGTAATAAATGAGGCATGAACAAATATTTATTTAAACATTAAAAGGTACTTGACGTGTATTGAGATACATACATCCTACTTGAAACTTTTAATTCCAAAGGCAAGCTCAGCGACAATTGATGCAATGAAATAAATTATGCAAGACTGTATAATCGAATAAACCAAGCCCTTTTGGAAAAAAACATGGTCTTAAAATGGCTTTTAGCTGCAAGAAAGGGGTGGTTGTCCACAGAAAGTAATACAACGCTTTATAACGCATAACATTTAGGCAGACTACAGAAAACTGGTATTATGAAAATCAAGAAACAGGGTTTACATAATATAAGTGGAATTCTCACTTGGAAACCGAATGAATCTGTGTTTTACTGCTGCCGGCCAAAAAATGGTCAGAACCTGATTTCATATATTAAAAACGGTGTAAAGCAGTGCGCTATTTTTAACCTGTACCACCCCGTTGAAAATATGATCCCGGCATGTAAATGGCATAAACTTTTAAGAAAAAGAGCATGGTGTTTGGGAGTTTTCATTTAATCCCACCTAAATAAAAATGGTGATTGATATAAAACCAGGCAGCACTGTCATTAGAAAGTGCCGAAAAAATGGGCGCATTACACGAAAATCAATTAGGAACTGCCGTGTTGAAAATATTTACGCAACTGCTGAACCGTGAAATTGAAAGCGGCCAAACGAAATGCGTAAAACCTACGGAATTTGGAAGTGGACACGTGTGTACGTGTACGCACTAGAAACTAAGCATGATCATGCATGATTGCGTTTTATTAAATCCTCTCCTGTTCATTTTTCGCAAGCACGATGTTTAGGAAAACCCAAAGCATTTGTTATGGTTAAAAATAAGTTAACATGTTGTAATTTGAGCCCTTTAAGTATATAACAGCCTAGAGACGTTTTATGAAGTCGATAAATTTATTTGTCATAGAGTAAACAGATTTGTATCATATCGTCTGTAGAATCGTCTCTTACGATAAGCCGAATTGTATAATAAAACAAGTAACATTTTAATGAAAACGTATGTATTTGTCATGTATTCAGTAATTTTGACAAGAAAGTTTAATATTAATAATGATTCACCAAAAACTTGACAATAAGTTTAGCATAGAAACACGCCGTTTGTTTATGTGCAAGTGGACACTATCAAATCAATAGTAGTATTTTATATTCCATGTTTTTGTCTTTTGCTACTCATACAGCTTATGCTTCCTCAAGATAGACATACTCAGTTTTGTTAAATTCCTTAAACAAGCATAACATTTCCGTAAACGTAGGTCGCTGAGCAGGTTCCAAATTCCAGCAATCAAGCAACTTCATGTAACTAAAAATATTCAAGATTGTGTGGTTGTATCATGTAGAATGTTAGTGTAATATGTTTTGATTATTTATTTAGGTAAGTGGGTTTTTACACTTTCGGAGGAGCATATTCAGGATTGCTGAGTCTCAAACCATTTTTCAATTCATCCGAAAATTCCAGTGTCCAGTTGAGGGTACAATAAGGTACTTTCCCTGCAAAAGAACGAAACCCAAAAGATTAGGTATTAAAATAAGTATTGTGTACAATGTGTCTTGTAAATATTGAATATATGTCTCTAGTAAATACCCAAACTAAATATTTCCCAAACCGTTACACCATAACTCCACACATCCGATTTCGAAGTAAATTCCATTTTTGTCAGAGACTCAAACGCCATCCACTTCCACGGCAGAGGTTCTTGTGAGGTCTTGACGTATTTTTGTAGTCATACAGCTTACGAGAGAGTCCAAAGTTCTGCAAGAGTGTGTAGTGTTATTCTCATTCAGTAACACGTTCTAACTGATAGATCGCCATGAACGACGTGCTTTCGCTCAAGGTGTTCCATTCCACTTGCAATTTCAATCGAAAATCTGTACAGGTCCTCCATGAACACGGCGCATTCTCTTTCGGGTATAGTTAGTAAACCATGTTCATCTTGGGATGCCACCACGGTTTTCTTTTTCTTAGAAATGTTTCTAAGGATCCGTTTGAACAAAACTCAGTAGCAACATACAAAACACCTACAAAAATTGAAGTATAATATTCTCTAAAGTGAATTTATAACGAATAGTAGAAATTTTTATTGGAATTTTACCTCTTTGTATTTCGTTGGTGTAAGCTCCAAGAAAGACCACAATATTGGAATGCTCGCCAATGTAACAAAGCACTTTTATTTCACTAAGCACACTTTTGAAGCAAGTTTTAGAGCAGTTTTTATTCGGTGTTTTTATAGCAGCAGGCATTTCCTTGACAATGCCTTTATACACAGTGCCAAAGTTTCCTTTTCCTAATATCGTTTGAATGTCTGAAAAAACAAATAATTTACAACTGTATGCGACAGGAGCAATTACTAATTTAGAGCTCTCTGAAAATTTATTTACCCAAATGTAGATCTGAAATATGGAGCTTGAATTCTAGGTCAAACTTCATGTATTCTGCGTCGCAAGGTCGTCCTTTTACGTTGGGTCCGAGCAAAACAAGCTGATTTCTTCCCGTTTTAAAGATCCTTTACCGCGTTTTCGTTCAAACTTGTGAGTTGTTACTCCAGAAAAAAAACAGGTAAACGGTCACTTGTTTCAGAACACCCAGTGGGCAAACAACGTCCACAGTATTGCACAAACATGGGAATGTTGTGGGCATTGCCCCCTGGAAAGAGTTTACGGATTGTGGAGTGGTGGGTTCCAATCGTGTTGGTGTGGAACTCTGATTGTGAAGATTGAGTTAAGGAGGAGGATACCGTGGGAACCGACAGGGGGGACAATAGTCTTATCTCACATATAAGTTAAGCTTTACCGGCCTCCGTTTTTCACGAATGTAAGTGATGGATTTACCTCAGTATCAGATCGAAAATTTGAATTTTCCCACAGTCCAGTTTTTGTTAGTTTCTCCATGCAAAAACGCGTCAATTAAATCAATACTTTGATATTCATCAAGCAGTTCCAGAACTGCTTAAAATGGGGAGATCGCGTTCTTATTGTACGTGGTCCGAATGGTCCCTCCGGTTCTACGGCCCATAACGAATCTTCCCAAAGATAATTTCTAAATGAATACAGATTCCACTTTGCGCATGAATATTCCCGCAAATGCTATTTTGAAAAATACAATTGCGGAATCAAACTGGGAACCCATTAGTTGGTATGTATGTATTATGTATTTACGCGTCTCCCGTGATCATATGTGCATGCTCACACCGATCATACGTGCTTTGCTCATAGCAACCTGAGCATGCTCGCATCGATACTGTCATATGAGCTTACTCACACGATACACGAGGGTCGACTTAATCCACTTATATTAGGATTTTTGCGATCTAACCCATTTACCAGTACCAGGTACATCTTCCTATAGTGAAGGGAAACACTACAGGGAGTACTGCAGTGTTATAGTCACCTCCCTCGTGACAACACTTACAGTACTACGTCCCCCGTACTAACACAGAGCCAAGGACGATTAGCAGGACTAGCTTGGGTTCGCATTTTTTGCGCCCCCAGGGGATTCGAAGCCCCGCACACCTTACTGGCAGCCCGGAGAGCTTACCTGCATGGTCTGGCTAGCCCTGCCTCTGGGCCCATTATTACTTTTAGGCCCAAATCTTTCGTTTCATACTCCTCTTGGCAAATTAAATAATTGATTCCGTCCAGGAAAGACAAAATCGGCTGACTATAGTTGTTTTGAAACACCAAAAGTGTAATAATATCAATGCAGCACATGTGATCCAAAACGATTCCAAATTTGATGCTTGTACGTTGAATTTCAGTTGATAACGGTTTTGCATTTAAAATTGCTTCATATTTGTCTATATTGCAGCTGGAACCATTTGATGAAAAGTCAAAATGTATGCCCTTGATTGATTCTAACTTAAGTTGGTTTAACTCTTTGAACATGAACGACATTTCTTCTCCAAAACTATGCAAATCGTTGATGAAAACTGGTACCTTATAGTTTAACAAAACTGTATCATTCGAGTTAATTAAATTATTCTGGAACTCCAACCAATTGCATGCCTTGACCAGATCTCCGGTATTATTTGGGAGTACAATTTCCACCGTATCAAATCTATATAAAATGAACTGTAGCATAATTTTGTATTCATCTATCGTTAGAATCTCTCTTTGTCGAATTCTTTCTGTGTGAAAAACCGCTCCGACATTTGAATTGTAAAAGTATTTTGCATGGACGTTTGGGAGTTCAGTTACCCACTTTATGCAGGCATCTACAGTCCAATTACCCATGTTGATTGGGTAGTTCCGGAAGACGAAGTAAGGGTGCGTTTCAAAAAGTTCCTGATACTCATACGAACTCCCATAAACGGGTTTGAGGTAAGTTAACCATACCGTTGGATCAAGGGCAGTAGCGTAATCAATTGGTGACTTCAAGATTATTTCCATGTTGTTACAATTCGCCCAATTACTTATTGCTTCGTAGTGTTCATTGAAGTACAAAATTTTATCGCTGCAGAAAATGGATACAACTCCATAGTCGTCGAATTTACTTACTGCAATTTTTACATCCAGCACTAGTCTTGCTGTAGGTTTCAGTTGTAAAATTAGCTGACCAAATTCCTTCATTTGTTCTAATTTCTTCCTTATGGTGTTCTCAAAATAAAATGTGTATTTTCCAGAAACCACTTCCTTTTCATTGATTGGAATTATTGTGTTCAAAATATAGAGACTTCCATTTATGTTGTCGCAGGCATCCACAACATTTTCTGCTCCTGAGTTGTCGAAGTTTTTAAAACTTTGTTTGACAACGCATCCGACAGTAAAATTTGACGACATCCGTTTTGCAAATTTTTCTACTGCCGGGCCGGGTGGACCTGAATCTGAACGACGCATTTAAAGTGACTTTTAATGATTGAAATTTGCGGCGGAAACAAATTGGAGAATTTTTTTTTTGACAACATTTCTTGTAGCAAAATTTTGTCAAATCATAAAAATGAGGAAACAGCAACTTACGTGAAATTCGTCGTTGAGAACCAGGCCCTCCTGGCCCTCGTCCGAATGTTATTGTGGGGTCGGTTTTAATAGTAAAAAGCAAAGTGCCAACGTAAACATTTGAAAAAAGTTTGCTTTCTTGCCACTCTTCTAAATCCAATTCTGCTGCTTGTGCGTCTTCATCTTTCATTTGAGCATAATACAGAAAGATTTCCAATTTAATGTCGGAGCTATTTTTTAAATTTTTGTGAAAGAATTCTTGTAGAGCTCCCGATTCTTTACCGATGTTCCAAATGTCTACAAGATAAAGAGCACGTTAACTGTAAATTTTTTCTATCAGTGACAAACGACATTTAAATTTTTTTATTTACCATAACTAATAACGACGGAGCTAAAACGTTTTGAAATTTCCTCCAATCTACCAGGATTCAGAACGTCATCGCGATAGATGTAACTGGCGAGCATTGAGAACCCGTTCGATTTGGAGTTTTCGTCTGGTTTTGCACGTGGTAGCGCTGGAACAACCAGTCCAAAATCCTGGGATTGGCTGTTAACCAACTTTTCACCGTAGCTGGCAAGTAGTTGCTGGTGGCAGAAGTCTGGAACATTTTCTGATGTTGAGTAATATAGAGTTGCTGGTGTCGGCTTTGTTGGACCTTTTTTGAATGTCTTTTCTATAAACTCGGCTTGGCGGGAGTGAAGAAAACTTAACCGTTTTTTAAATAAGCCAAAAGACTCCGTTCCACCAGTAGTGTAATTGTATATTCCAACGAAAAGGATAGCGCATGCTGTAAAAAGAACGACCCGCAGTTGATATGACCTTCATGGTAAGAAATGCTGAGTAGGACTATTCTGGTTATCCATTTTTTATAAGATGCGGAATATCCAGATTCCAACATTGGTTGTACTCGACAGTTTGTCGCAGGTTGTGTTTTTAGGAAAGTTAAATAATATCTTTGCTCCAAAATTTGGTATCCATTTGAAGTTCAGCTCATCTACTGTCAAATTGTCATCAAGTATATATGGTGGTAATCTGTTTGAAAAAAAGTTTTTATAGCTAATAACATGAATAGTAAGGATATCCTTAAGCATATTTTTGTAAAACACTGAGCAATTTGCTCACGTTATGGACAGTATCAAATCCGTATCTGTACGATTCGTAATTGTAGTCAGTGTTGTCTCCACTTTAAGTAAATTCTCAGCACAATCCAGTAATATATCGCAATCTGATAATTAATAAATTTGGCCTAATATAAATATATCTGAATTTAAACAAAAAATTCAATATCAGAATATCCTTTAGTTTTCACAAACCGGGACTGTAGAGTAAAAGAAGCTTGTGCTTCTTGTTAACATTATGCTCCGAAATTGTTTCAATAAAGGATGTGATTGCAGTAGTATTTTGCAGAATTAGTCCAAGTGGCTTTGTCACGTCAAAAGCTATATTTTGCGCCTTCACTGATGGCTTCAATATGGCGGTTGAAACATATGCTAGTAACAACAGTAACTGAGGAACCCGCATGTTTCTACCGATGAGGGGAGTACCCAAATTTTATTACACGTTTTAAACTAGGTTGAAATGCGGCTCAGGTTGGCGTGATCTGTAAAACTAATACGACTCCTCAACGATTCCAGAGGTTATATTGAGCAGTGCACTCTATTTTCAACAAATTGGGGGGCATTTCTTACCAACTTGGAGGCTTTGTTAAACAGGAAATTAAGTCGCAGAAAACCCCATTTTAAAATAATTTTTTTGTGGTTAGCAGCAACAAGAAAAACATGAGTTGTTTTATTGTGGTTCTAGTCTAAGTTGCACAAGCCAACAGCCTTGTTTTACATAAATCAAGAATAATATGGTTCTTGTGGTACTTTAACTGCGCAATTTGGGTTCCATAGTTTCCTCGTATGTCTTGAAAAGTTAGTCAACCGGAAGCCATCAGCAGTCTCAATATCTTCCTTTTCCAGTATTCCTTTTTCTGGAATAACGCAAACCCACGTACAACCTACGTTATAACTAAAATCTAGTGCATGTTGAAGGGCATTATTGCTAGCAAACGTTCGAATGACGTTTGTCGGAAGTAAAATAAATTTCTGGGAAATGTTTTTATTTGACATTTTTCAATAATAACAAAATATTGATGGTTACACAATTAAATTAATACGAATTTAAAAATAAATCCAACAAAACATATTCTCCATGATTGTACCATGAAAATAGAAAATGGTTTACTACTATTGAGAAAACTAAATGTGTGGTAAAACCTCAAAACTCATTATTATTTACAATATACGTTTTTCTCATGACAGTTAGCATTAGGAAACTCCGCGTTAGCGCAATAGCGTTGGAACCAGGAAATTGCCATCTCAATTCTCAATCAATCAAATCTCATTGCCATAAAATATGGTCTATAATTGATAAATCAATTAAGCCAGCTCTTTGAGCAAGATTTGCGTACTTGAGAAAATTTTCATTACGAATGCTCGAAAATTCAACAGTTACGCTAAAAGCTACGACTGAACGACTCGAGTTTCGGATTTTCTAACCAACTATCATTGATTGCAGAAACGTTAGTTGCAAAATTCGTGAAATTTTACTCATTCATAATCATATACGTTTAACAAAGAAACTACTTACCATAGTTTGGTACATTTGTAAATTTATTTGCAACTGTTTCTGAAAGCTAGGTTGCACCTATATACAGAAAAAGAAAGATGAATATTCTGGTTGTAATGTTACTTTTAGGTTTCTGTTATCCGCTTGGGAGCCAGAAATTCCAATAGTACAAAAACTCCCTGGAGTAATAATGCAATAACGTCGTCGAAAAGATGCGCTGTAAAAAAGCGACTTTCCTGCATACTTTCTTATCAATTGACCGAAACGAGATTTCCAATTCAAATCCAGTGACAAGTCGAAGTCGAACCTGGAATGTTCACTACTTTCGCAGCAACAGGAAGTTGAGGACCACTTGGACAATAAAATCAAGGGGAGGAAATCATGAATTCAGTTACGAACTCATTCTTACACACAAAAACAAGGCAACAACTGTTGGCAATATGAGCTTTATTTGGAGCTACAAAAAATAAAAATACTGTCTTAAGTTTGCTGAAACAATATCATAAGTAAGAATGAATAGGTCCAACAGAACATTGTACACTTACTTTATTTTAATATAATTTATCGCCCCAGAAACTGTAGCGGCTACAGTTTTTATCCCAACCGTTGTAGTGTCGGATACTGAATCCGATTCCATTGCAAAGATGTCCATATTGTGGTTAACAGTTGCGATTGGGTTTCCCTGCGTTTGTTGAACGTTTGAGATTTGTATCCGGTAGGCTACAATTTCCTTACGCTCGGCAGGAATCGTTCCTATCTCCTTGGAATAGTCAGTCAGCTAATATCCAAGGTGGCCTGCAACAACCAAATGTTATTTAATCGTAATAACAAATTTAAATATCACATATCTGGATTACTGTGAACAAGGTAACATAAATCAGACAAAATGGTTTTGCAGAATGTCGATATGTCAAAGAAATAATAAAGTTCAGTTAACCTGTTTTCATTTTGGTTTCATGTCATGATTTGCACTGGAATACCGTTAGATAAATATATCTCATACCTCCAATCAAAGCTCCGATTCCCTGTTATTTTGTTTGTGTGTGTAGAGAAGAACCGAATTCGTGAATCCATCCTCCTCGATTTGATTGGCTAAGTGGTCATCGACTCCCTGCCAGCGAAAGTATTCGCGGGAGTAGCAGGCGTATTTATAAAGCGGGCGCATTCCACGTTTGACTTTTCACATGACTCGAATTGGGTGTGAAGATATGGTTTCGACAAATTGATGTTAAAACATGCAGAAAAATCTAATCCGCTCGAGCAAGAGTTTGCAGTTCTACTTAAGGAAGTTTCTGCACTATTGGAACCTCCGTTAGCGGTGAACAGAAACCAAACCGGTTACCACTAAAAAATTCATCTCGAATTTCCAGTCTTTAACTATAACCTAGATTTCAGAAAAGGGAAGCAAAACAAATAAGTTTACAAATATACAAAACCCTGTAAGTTTGTTCAAATTAAGTAATTAGATTTACCATTCCTGCATGCTATCCTTTTTTAGCTTGTAGTGTCCTCGCTGAATTGGAGTCTACACTGTCCAGTGTAGGCAAATCGAATGATGGCAGAAATGTTTTTTTTGAAGCTTATAAAGAAAATCTTTTGGGTGATTAAAATTAATGTCATACTTAATGTAATGGGACGATGGAGGACATTGCGTAGTCGCGATGATATAATATACTCATTTTAGCGTCAGTTGTGCAACACGTATTGGCAATATGCAATTACACAAAATGTATGACACTGACTGATCTAAAACATAAGCAACAAATCTACGTAGCTGGCTGATTGTCTGTTTAGGAACCACCCATTGTAACCATGCATACTGCTGCCGCACATATGTATATTCTGCATACTGCCGCACAATATGTATTTTCTGCATACTTGCCAGCACAATATGTATTTTCTGCATAGCTGCCGCACAATATGTATTTTCTGCATACTGCCGCACAATATGTAATTTTTCTGCATACCGCCGACAATTATGTATTTTCTGCATACTGCCGCACAATATGTATTTTCTGCATACTGCCGCACAATATGTAATTTTCTGCATACTGCGAAATATGTATTTTCTGCATACTGCCACATTTTCTTGGGGGTACACATTCTTCCTTCCTCACTACACATTACGATAGTAACGATGTGGCAGCAATGGGGTTTGCTACGTGAAATGTGGCAGCATGGGGTTTGCTACGTGGAATGTTGCAGCGTTTGCTACGTGAAATGTGGCAGCATGGGGTTTTGCTACGTGAATGTGGCAGCATGGGGTTTGCTACGTGAAATGTGGCAGCATGGGGTTTGCTACGTGAAATGTGGCAGCATGTTTGCTACGTGGAAATGTGCAGCATGGGGATTGCTACGGAAATGTGGCAGCATGGGGTTTTGCTACGTAAAATGTGGCAGCATGGGGTTTGCTACGTAAATGTGCGCATGGGGCCTGCCCCATAGAAAAGCGGCAGTATGGGCCACAACAATGGAAAATGCGAGCACTACGCTGCGCAGTGGTACATCAGTAAATGCATTTATTACAAGAAAATTTAAGGTGTTCTGTTTAAGACACCTTTCTGCTGTTTTTTTTAAAAATTACGCTCTACCTTACTCACATTCCCGTTTCCAAACCTTTCTTCAAATATATTTCTGCTTTACGCAGTTAATAGCCTATTGTGCTTATCATTTGGCCTATGTGCATTATTACGCCTATGTGCATTATTAACGCCTATGAGCATTAATACGCCTATGTGAGCATTATTACGCCTATGAGCATTATTACGCTATGTGCATTACTAGCCTATTGCTTCAGTATATCTAACACTTGAAATTCATTAAATTTTTTTAAAAAATGCCTAAAGCGAAACTCCGAAGAACGTCGTGCACGCTTGGACAAAAAATGCAGCTGCCGCCGGCAAAAACGAGCTGCAGAAACCAACGAAGAACGTCGTGCACGTCTGAAAAAAAAAAAAGTTGGCCAACAGCTAAACCAAAGTGAGGCAAGAAACCAAAGAAAGAGAATCAAAACGTGGCACGAAAAGAAACAAATCAGAAAAAAGCAACCTTATCCAAGAAAGCAATGCCGATGCAAACATTCGGAAACAATTACATGCAAATATGGAACGAACTCGAGTTGCAAATCTGTCTGACGCAGAAGCTATGGATCGAAGATCTCTTCGTGCGACTCAAGAATGTAATCGAGTTGCAAATCTGTCTCATGAGGAAGCTAATGATCAACGTCAGGCAAGCTGTACAACACCGTCGAAGTTATTCCTTACGAAAGACGACATCAGTCTGCATTATTAAGACCAACTTGAATCATTCATTTTAAACGAAAATAACGTATTGGAGAATAATTGTGGGACATGATATATGTATGTCAGGCATGTCAGTCTATTAATTTCAAAGACGAAATGTCAGGCAATATCAGCAGCCGGTGTTGCGCCAAAGGAAAAATTAATCCTCCATCATTACCTCCTATCCAGATAGTTTACGAAATCTTTTAACAATGCAAGACCCATTATCTAAAAACTTTAGAACCAATATTAGATCCATCAACAACTCTTTTGCTTTTGCGTCAATGGGAGCTAATTTTGCAAAACTTCCTCCGGAGGACCATTTGTTTTAGGATTCAGGGACAGATTTATCACAGAACTGGCACCCTACATCCACACGACGGAGAAGAAAGACAGTACGCTCAATTATACGTACTGGATCCAGCAGAGGCAACTGAACAGGCTGAAACATCCAGCAAATTCTGATTGCCATCCTGATTTAATGCAACGAATAGCATTCATCATGCAAGAAGTAAACGAGTTCGCAAAATCCTATAGGATGTTACATGAAATTGTAGAGGAAGCTGCAGAAAGCGGCTTTGACGATACCATAACAATGGCAATCAAAAATGACCGACAAGCTGACCCTCGAAGATATAATGAGCCAAGGGTATCAGAAGTGGCAATTGTGTTCGACAATTTTGATGGAGAACCTCCATTTAATAGGGATATATTAATTCATCCCAGGCAAAATCCTCATAATCCTAATGCTTCTAAACTGAAACGGATTACCATACTGGATCCAAATCTTGACGCAATGACGTACCCATTATTATTTCCATCAGGCGAACAAGGATGGGGAGTAAATCTGGAAAGACAAGGAGGGGATCGAAGAACTCGATGTCCCAAATGGAATATTATAAACATAGATTATCCGTTCGTGGAGACTTTAGTCCACTTTTGCATGCCGGAAGACTTCCCAGCAATATATTGTAGATTCGTACGTAAAAATGGAAGCAAATAGGCTAAACTATTTACGAATGAACCAGCCTAAACTAGAGTTGACAACTACAAGGGATTCGTTGATCATATTCATGGCGACGAAATGGACAACCCGGAAAGTCCGTTTACTTCCATCGACTTTTGAAGGAAGTCCCAAAACTATCAACAACGATACCAGACGCAATGGCATTGGTCACGAAATTTGGAAAACCAGATTTTTTATTACAATGACATGCAATCCAAAGTGGCCAGAAATTGTAAATAACATTGAATCATGGGAAAGAGCAGAAGATAGACCCGATGTTGTTTCAAGGGTTTTTAATCTAAAAAAGAATGCTCTTTTGAAAGATCTTGAATCAGGCCTGTTTGGAAAATTGCAATCTGTTATTCATGTTATAGAATTCCAAAAAAGAGGTTTACCACATGCACACATTTTGCTTACAGTGGCCCCAGAGTCTAAATTAAAAGACGACACTGAAATTGACAAGTTTGTCAGTGCAGAAATTCCCTCGGACGAATATCCAATTCTTCGTGAAAGAGTTATGAAACACATGGTCCATGGTCCCTGTGGGAAAGGTAATCCAAATAGTCCATGTATGCAAAACGGACAATGCGCTAAGAACTTTCCCAAACAGTTCCAAGCTGCCACCATTGGAAACATAAATGGTTATCCACTTTATCGTCGTAGAGAAGGTCCAAATACTGAAACCAATGGAAAGCAAATAAATAATCAGTGGATAGTTCCCTTTAGTCCATATCTGATGTTAAAGTACAATTGCCACATTAATATTGAGGTATGTGCTTCAATTAAAAGCGTGAAATATCTTTTTAAGTATGTGTACAAAGGTCACGATGCGGCACAATTAAATGTCAGCAAACGAGACGAAATTTTAGACTTTGTCGACGGCCGATACGTCAGTGCCCCAGAAGCAATGTGGCGAATATTTGGATTTTCCATGCACAAGCAATCGCACTCGGTAATGAGACTTGATGTCCATTTACAAAATGAACAAGCTGTTTATTTCAATCCCGAAGTGGCGCAGGAAAATCCAAATGCAGCACTGGAAAATGCAGACAGAAAAGTATCCACATTACAGGCGTGGTTCAATTTAAATAGTAGTGATCCTGAAGCAAGAACTCTACACTATTGGGAGATCCCCGATATATATTGGTTTGACAAAAATAAATTTGACGCCAATAAAAAGAAACTGCCATACCAATGGGTAAAAAGAGTGCGTAGCTCGCATAACACAATCGGAAGAATGTATAATGTTGCTATTAGCGATCCAGAGAGGTATTATCTCAGAATATTGCTTCTACATTTAAAAGGAGCCACTTCTTGGTCTGACTTGCTCACCGTCAATGGTTTTTTATGTGAAACATTTAGAGAATCAGCACGATTGCGTGGTTATTTAATTGATGATAAAATCTGGGAAGACACTCTGGAAGATGCTTCTGTTTTTCAAATGCCATATCAATTGCGGCAGATATTTGCATACATATGTCTATTCTGCTCTCCAACAGAGCCAGAAAAACTTTGGAATACGTTTAAATCCCACTTTTTGGAAGATATTTGTCACCGACGTCACCCTGGGACAAATGAATGTTTAGATTGTGAGCAGTACGCTTTGAAAGATGTCCAGAATGTCTATATTACTCATGGAAAGTCTTGGTCTCATTTACAATTGCCATTTCCTCCAACGGATTTTGGCTCAAATGAATCTGAATATGACCTTGAGGAAGAATTGCTATTTGGAACGGAAATGCATTTGACATTAAATGACCAACAGCGGCAAGCGTTTGACGCAATAATGGAAGCGGTGAATGACAAGTCCATTTCACAGAAGTGCTTTTTCTTAGATGGACCTGGTGGAACAGGAAAGACGTATTTGTATAATACTTTGATGCATTGTATTCGTGGAAATGGTGGGGTTGTACTTCCAGTTGCGACTACAGGAGTTGCGGCCAATTTGCTTATTGGAGGCAAAACTATGCACTCACAATACGGACTTCCACTTGAGTTAAATGAGTGCTCAGTATCCAGAATTACATCAAAATCTGATGAAGGAAAATCAATTATAAATGCCAACTTACTACTGATTGATGAAAGTACAATGGCTTCATCAAGTGCAGTTAACACGATTGATAATTTGTTGCGCGAGTTAATGTCAACTAAAGATTCTCGGCTTAAATATGTACCTTTTGGTGGAAAGCCATTCCTTTTTGGAGGCGATTTTAGACAATGTCTGACAGTAGTTCCACACGCCAAGCCAGCAGAGATTGTACAAAACTCAATTAAGTACTGTAAGGCCTGGCCAATTTTTAAGAGATTCTCTTTGATCAACAACTTGAGGTCTGAGGATACAGAGTTTAGTGAGTGGCTCCTTCAGCTTGGCGATGGAACTTTAAGTAACGAAGACGGTCTAACCCCGGACATGATCGAAATTCCTAAAGAATTTATTACTAACAATAACTTAGTAACAGAAATATATGGTCAAGATATTAATAATCAAGATTTCAGGGCTTTAGCCAACAGAGCCATTTTAACACCAAAAACAAGACCGTTGATAAAGTCAACGACGAAATAATTTCCAAATTAAATGGGGAGCAAGTGATTTATTATAGCACAGATGAAGCAAACTGCGATGACCCAGCGGATGCTGCTAATTTTCCAATTGAGTTTATGAACACACTCAATCCGTCTGGCATGCCACCCCATGCGCTTAAACTTAAGGTGAATGCAATTGTAATTCTCTTAAGAAACCTTGATACTAAGAGAGGTTTGTGTAATGGAACCCGTCTATTAGTACGGGAGTTAAAGCGAAATGTTATTATTGCCGAAATCCTAACTGGAAGTGGTAAAGGAAACGTGGAAGTAATACCGCGCATCATTCTTGATAGCACACGTTCCTCAGATATTC
Organism: Orchesella cincta; assembly: GCA_001718145.1. Classification (NCBI taxonomy): domain Eukaryota; kingdom Metazoa; phylum Arthropoda; class Collembola; order Entomobryomorpha; family Orchesellidae; genus Orchesella; species Orchesella cincta. Next base: position 1,614 of record LJIJ01003126.1, on the reverse strand, counting down.
CTTTTAAGTTACGTCGAAGGCAATTTCCGATTAAACCAGCCTTTGCAATGACAATTAATAAGGCTCAAGGCCAGACTCTAGATAAGGTAGGTATCCTTTTGCCGGAACCTATATTCGGTCACGGACAATTATATGTGGCATTTTCTAGAGCTAAGAAAGCGTGTAATGTGAGAGTAAGGATATTTGATACTCCACAACAGGGCAAATTGATTAATGACTCGGATAAAGTTTTCACCCGTAATATAGTATACAGAGAAGTTCTTTAATTTTCTGTTGTCATTAGTCAAATGGAGAAGGAAAACTTCAATAAAAACCCGCATATTAACAATGCGTAGTAGAGTAAAGCCCTCTACCTGAAGAGGCCAAGGCTAGGTCGAAACGCATTTAGTTGGATAATAAATAAAAAAGTAAGCTTAATTTTACACTTAAAAGCCCGTTCTGCAACATTTCACATGCTTTGATCCCAGTTGGCACGTGGCAGCCCCATAGTGCCGCAAGTTAAGCGGGGCAGCCTATAGTGCCGCAAGTAAAGCGGAGCAGCCCAGTGCCGCAAGTAAAGCGGGGCAGTCCATAGTGCCGCAGAGGCAAGGTCAGTATATACATTAGTGTATAGCTTTCGTGCTCAAGCATAGTTTATTTGGTGGGTTAAGAAGCTGAATTTACAATGCAAATCGAGCGAGAGAAAGACGTGGTTGAGATGTGTGTGGAGATGCGCTGCCCTTCAAAGCTCTCTCCCATCAAGGCATACGTACCACCCCCGGATAAAGTAACGTTCCGGATCGTGCCGCAGCAGCCGACGCCGAAGCCGCCACCGTCTCCGCCTAAGGCCATCAAGAAACCTCCATTGAGGAAGGATGGGCTACCTCGCTCTGAGCTGCAGTTTACTTGCGATTGTGGGAAGATTTACCCCTCGACATCAGCAAAAGGGCGCTGCATCTGCAAGGGGACTTATGAGTGCAATACATGTGGGTTTCGCTTCAGTCGAAAAGACTCCCTGGTGCGGCACAATAAGAAGCCGTGTTAAATTTGTTCAAAGTTGTACATAAAATTAAATGTAAATAAAAATAAATAAAAATAAAAAAAAAAATAAAAAAAAAAAAATAAAAAAATAAAAAAATAAAAAAATAAAATAAAAAAAAAAACAAAGAAAAAAACACAAACACACACATACACACACTACTCTACTGCACTTAGTGCAGTAACTGGCCTTTTTCTAGTTTCTTTATAAATGGCTGGCTTAGAAGATAGCATATACAGCACAATATCTCACCATTTATGTTTCCAAGAATTGATTTCAGGTCTGTTTCCGTCATATTTTTGTACGTGATTGCGATCATTTGAGAAATGAATTTTCGAATGGAATCATCAAAGCCAGATATTTCGTCAAATATGCCAGGTTCATTATGCACACAAAAGAAAATGTAGGTCCCGTTAAGCAAAGACGAAGAGGAACTGGACATGAAAGCATATATGAAAGAAGCTGTTCAACGATAATGCGAACGAAAACAAGGCATTACACAAACAGCTGTCAGAGGACATTGGTGATCTGCGCAATAACAAATCACAAGAGAACCAGGGCAGTCCCCTGCAGGTCAGATAGAGGATCTCTCTCTT
>LJIJ01003125.1:0-21115 GCA_001718145.1 Orchesella cincta | reverse complement strand
CGGATGGAATGATAAACGTAAAAAGCAATTATGCGTCTACATACCCCAACTTTTTGCCAGCCGGATACCCCAAGGGATTGGAGTGGAATCAAGTGGTTTTGCTACAACTTACTGGAGAATATAACGCAGAGCAATATTTCAAACTGGCTTATCCTTAGGTGAGAAATTACGCGAAACATTCACAGTGGTTGTTGAATTAAATGCGAAATGTAATAAAGTACTTAAATTTTGCTCAAATACTACCAATATTTTACATTTTTAATTTTAACTTCATTAGATTGCGAGCTGTCTACGTTTACGGAGGACAATGTTTCGGCATGACTAACGGTTTATAAAATGGGACGGGAAATCCAGTGTTAAAAATGAGAAGAATGGCGTAAATTTAAAGTGTTGATAAATTTCTATAAGCGTATAATAGGTATTGATGGCTGGCATTTCATCGGGATAACTCATTTCTGTTTAAGAGCTGTGAACTTTGCTTACGTTATCGAACTGTATGTTGAATTTAAGTTGGACTAAGTTTTGTATAAGAAAGTTAGCGATGAGTAGATGACCATTAGCCAGTCTCCTATTTGCATGTAAGCCATTTGCTAATTGCTGAAAGGCGAAGGGATCTATTAATCAAGTGAATGATCCTTGAACACCTTGGGTGATTACTGCGCTGCCAGACCAAAATGGGATGAAATCAATGCTACGAAAAGTAAAAAGTACAGTAGCGTTAAACCTGTTGGATAAATATGACTGAATTTCAGTTCAAATAGATTTGATGCAGGTGGCAAAATCTTGTTGAAACTGTAAGTGTTTTTACACGAAAAACGAAGCTCTACGTGGCTTTTATGATATAATCCTACGTGATCTACTTTTATTGTTTGGCATGTTGTTGTTGATCTGTATTACACACAACATATTAGTGTGTAAAAATAAGCCATCAACTGGTGTTGGGGTGTGTTAACGTTTATAACTTTACAGATAAAATATGATATATTTAGTTATGAGCGTTCATGACTGAGACTTTTGAGTACAAGTTGTATTTATTGACGCAATTTTTTATAGTTCTGTCTCTGTCAGCAGTTCTCAGTGTATGCAAAAATATGTGTGGTGTGTGGTGTGAGCAACAATAATACTTTGTTAATGCCATTGTTAAGGGCAAAGCGTATCGGGAGTTAGAATGAGGCCGTTTGGTAATCGAAACAAAACGGTATGCAGTTTTCTGCACAATGATAAGCACGAACAGTTTAGACTCGTATGATGTTTTATGACTGATTTCGATATGTTTAAGTGAAAAAATATAGTTGTGTTACAGACTTAAATTGAGGACTAGGCGGTTTACGCATACACGATACCACCATTGGAATTTGGTTTGATCATTGAAATATGGGTTAGCTGGATGATTGTTGTGGTGGTGTTGTGGTTAGTTAATTTGCACATTTGGTGTGCTAATAATGGGCCAGTTACCAGTTACTATATATACTTAGCAACTCGTCTCCGTTTTTCGTTATTACTTAAAGGCTTCATCTGGAAGACGGTTTGAAAGTTCAAACTGTTTAACTCTTACTTATTTTTAAACTTCCTTACATACAGTTTTGTGTTTTTAAAAATCTGTCTGCCCAACCTCCAATGTAAGCAAAGAAGGTGAAATGGTTTCATGAACTGCCAACAGTTATGATCGTTTAGCAGGATTTTGATTGTTGCAACTAACTAGGCACAGGTGTCGTAGGTGTCACTAGAGTTAAAATTAACAACTTATCGGACGCGTGCATTAGCAGTTTTCGTAAAACTCACTTTTGGTTTCATTTTGTGTGTGAGTGGGTGTGAAGGGTTTTGAATATTCCAAATGGGCACACACCATTTTGTGGAGAGCGGTTGAGTGTTGCAAATTACAAGTTGGGTTAGGCGATCATAAATAAAGGAGATATGATCCAGGACTAGCATCTGCTTGTGGATCTCCTCTCCTCGTGCGAATTACCAGGTTCCACGGAAAGATGATGATGATGATGGTTTGTTGTTCTAAGCTTGTGAAAATGTGTGCAGAACAGAGATGACTTATAGTGGCGCTCCAATTGGTGATTAATCGCCAATATGAGATCACACACTGGAAGATAAATTTTGGATGAGACATTTTCTCCTTCCCACGGTATCTTAGTCAGCAACCCGATAATTAATGTAACGTTTTCATTTAGGCTAACTTTGAGAGAAGCAGTTAGTTGGCTTCAATAAGTTGTGAGTTGTAGTCTTCTCTTGCCGTAATAATCTTAAAAATAGGTTTCCAAATTTCCGATTTATGTTTCCAAATTTCCGATTTATATTCCCAGATTCCCGGGTTATATTTCTAATATTTAGTTTAAGTTGACGTTCTCAAAACTCGTGAATATTATTACGATCAAGTAGCAGTAATATCCTCAGCTGGGGTAATCTGTACCCTCAGCTTTGGCTAAGTTAAGTTTAAGTTTCTACATTATCTGTGTACCAAATTCCAAATTAAAACTCTAAATAAAAACAATTCGGCCAAATTGGCAAACTAAATAATTTGGGGTGAGGTGAGAACTTTTGTGGAAGCGTACCTGTCTACTTCTCATATCAACATCACAGCATAAGATCCATTATACATCGAGCGACACTCAACCCTACTGGATCCACCTGGGTTCCCTTGGGGCTTATTCGGCCCTGATCCCACCGTGGCTACCGACTATCAGGATCCCTTTACTCAACCCAAACGGGAGGTAGTCCCGCGGATCTTTCCAGGATCATCAACTTCCCAAAGAAGTAGTGCCGAAGGTATGCGAACACAATAGTATGACATTACCATACAGTATTAAAAATAGACACCCCCATAAAAAGGGGTCGTCACACATGGACAAAAAACTGAGTATGTGATGTGAAAATCCAGTATAGATTTTGATTTCTAAAATTCGAAGAAAAAAAGGTAAAAAATACTGGATACTGGCCGGCTTTGCCAGGTTTCATCGCAGTGTGGCAAACTGAGGGTGGACAAAACGGACAGAATTGACGAAAGTGGACGAAAGGGGATTTAGATGCTAATTTACTAACATAATACATTAAAAACTCCAGCTACGTATTTTAAACGTTCCTAGCATCATTTTGCAGTATTTTGTGACTCAGCATTCGCTTCATATGATACATTGAATCGCTCTCCTGAAGTAAACTTTGCTGTGGGAAATTATGAAGTTGGACCAATACATTAAAAATTCTATCATTTAAGTTAAATATTAAATATTTTGTCTGATTAATTTATTTACACGTTAATTCTTAAGTTTCTACACATTTTAAAATCCTCTTAATTAGTTAACTACAGTAGACTTCTTATCTCAGGTTTAACATAGGATGAATAACGCAGATTCAAATTTGGCTCCCCTGTCACATGACACTGTCCATTTTGATCACTTTCTTCCGTTTCGTCCATTTCGTACTATCCACCCACAAACGGGTGGAAAACGGTCGATAGGCACACACTACTCATGGGCGATCATCCAAACTGACTGGTTTGCAAGGATGGAAAGACGGTGCAATGGTTTAAATTTTTCTCATAAACTCTTTGGACAGGTGTACAACACACCAAGTAAAGCCCCTGTTATTATAACGGTGCACAAGCCTGCGGATTACTTTGTGTCTCCGATTTGGCTGAACATTTGCAGGATGATAGATTTTTATGCCTAGATTACGAACCTGTAATCAGATGATCATTTGAGCAATTTTCCAATTTCCACACAGCGGGAATTCTTGTTTTTTCGCCGTTTTCCCCTCTGGGGGGCACCACGATAGCTAAAACGATCAGCTGATTACAGATTCGTAATCTAGGCATAAAAATCTATCATCCTGCAAATTTTCAGCCAAATCGGAGATACAAAGTAATCTGCAGGCTTGTGCACCGTTATAATAACAGAGGCTTTACACATACCTATGAATACTTTACTTTCTTTAAGCCTCTAAAACTTGTAAACCTCGACAATTATGCCGCTGACAATCATAAGCGCCAGATCCCCATCCAGATTTTCTCAATTTAACAGATGCTTAGAGAATATTTTATACACCAAAACCAATTACATGTTTTAGGTTTTTACTTTGCAACTTTATCGTGCAAGTACTTATTATTTGAATTGGATTTAGGACCAAGATGGCAAACAGTTGTCGTATTATAAAGCAATCACAAAAGAACATTTAAGATATTCGAGTGAAGCAATAAACCCCCAGTTTCTACTGTATTTATTGCAAACCCTTTATTTCTCCAATTTAGCCAATTTGATAATTCATGTGAAATTGAATTTTTTACAAGGCATGTCTGCAACTCTTTTCACACAAAGAAGGGCACTTTGCAAAACTTCAGTTGAATGTGAATGGATCATTTCGACAGTCTGGGACACCTGGTCTATGCTAACACTTGGTCACCTTATGTTAAAAAAGGAAGTTTATTATCGTGAAAGGCTTTCTTTGTCCAAAACCTGAAAAGTATTCCGACATGGAGTATTTATATTCAACCCATACCGCTGCTAACCAGCACAGGCATAAGCCAAGTTAAAGTCAAAAGTATGCCAATTGACGAATTAGATATTAAGCTGTTATTCTTCTTCTCCTTTTGTTCTTTGTTTGTTTCATATAGACAGACTGTCTAAGACAGTCTACTAATCTTGTGGTAGCGAACTCAATTGGACTGAACCAGACAGCTCATTACTAAGCAATTAGGAGATGTCTTAAATAATAAAATAGGCCGACCACTGATCAGCCTAAAATGTCAAATATCAACCCAATATTAAGAAAGAAGGACGCCAGCTCATGTCAGTCAGCATTTGAAAACTTACCTACACGTTTATATACCCAAAAATCTCTTGTAGCCACTTGTGGGAAAGCCTCACGATGTATCTTTCCAAGCACTTTCTCCCAACGTTACAACTTCACCCAAAAGCACAGAAACTAATGGACTTTCTTCCCTTCACTTTAAAACCTGTGGACTCCAGTAAACTAAACATTTTTCCATGCGGATAACGATGAAAATGAATTTTTCCCATGTCAAAATCTGAAATATTAAACCGGACCTTAAATTGTGGACCAATAGGCCCTTGAAACACAAAATTTCAGAATTACCAAAATTTGAAACTCTCAAAAATTGCGTTAATCCCATCCAAAGCAATAAGCGGGTCATATATGACATAAAACTAATGCTCTTGGAAACAATTTCTACCATTTTTATTCAAGAAGGGCTTTTGATGTTTGCCCGTTTTCGTTTTTTGCTAGATACAAGCCCAAGTATAAACGTCCAGCTACAAGGTACCCCTTTACTGAAATAGCCATTCTGTTGCCAAACGTGTCATCATGACTGGTACAGGAATACCTAAGGGGTACCTCGTAGCGAACAAACCTCAGAAGAATATTAATCTAAAAATGACACCAAATTGACAATCGCTGCCCATTTTGAGTCCGGGTTGACGTTGAAGTATCTCAGAACCAGATTGTTACCAATGATGAAACCTGTGCGAATCGAACAAAGTTGTGGAAAATGATTGTAAAATCCCTGTACCCTCTTAAGGTTCGCATTGGTGATGTCAACTATGTGGAAAAATCACACCGATAGTCCTCCTGGATTTTGGAATGATTCAGGTTGTCAATTTGCTTTTGGTTTATTAAAAGGAGCAGATAGTAAAGAGTACAGAACATGCATACTCTTATTTTAGTAGCAGATGTTTTATATAGAATTAAGTTCAAACAAAAATGTTTTCGGGTAGCATCTGCACGCAACGGTTTAACAATGCGAATTTAACTTAAACAAGAATTTTAATTATCAAACCGAAATGAAAAATATGTTATACAAGATTTATTTTGCTTTGGAATTCATGAACTTCAAAATTTGAACTGAAATGAGACATTAATACTATCTATCAGTGGCGGAATGAGAGGTATGTGGGCCGGGTGTGCAAGGCGACCATAAAGGCCCCTTGTCCAAATAAACAATAAATAGAAGGCAAAATTTACCGAAGTTATAGGTATCTAAAATATACAATTATACGGTGGTTTAGAAGAAAGCTTTAGGCTGAGTAGATATTTCCTTTATAGTTTCTTGTATTCTGACAAACAAACTGTTTACCACATAATTATACCACAGTTGTATCACGAGGTACGCGAACTGGATACCGAGCCTCTAAATGAGCTGCACATAACTCAAGGTCAACCTAATATATGCAGATTAGCAAGACAGGCATTTTTAGATCTAAAATGAATGTTAGCTTAAGTTTACGTTGTGGGAATGGATAGTTCAGTTTCTGGACGCTATTTTCACACGCAGCCAAATTTAATGACCAATCAAAAAAATCTGCGTTTTAACTAGGTAACAAATCAGTAGTACCGTCAGAAGACCCTGTACACAGTGAATTAGGACGGCTGCCTGGAGTTTACAAAATATGCCATTTAACATGCATAAAGGTTTATGCTAGGTTCTACACAACATGGTACGCTTTTCAAGTTAACGCATAACGATTTTGCTCTAAACATATATACATAGAGTAAAGTCAAATGCTACTCATTACACAAAAATATGAACGTATGTAAAATTGCCCACAGTCCGCGCCCCAGTTTATCGAATCTATCACCAAGCCAACTACAAGTCAGCTGAAATGTATCATCAGCAAATCAGCTGGAGCCTTCAGCCAGTATTACTTGTCCCTGATGAGTAGAAGATACTGTTTGACTTGACTACATCAATAACAAAACCACGTTTCAGCTTTGTGAAATAGTACGGTAGCAGGAATTTTTTATCGTGTCTGATCAGAAATCATATCTTTATTCTAGTGGAGATTTGCCAACTAGTAAAAAATTTCGTGAGATGGAAGAAGTTTTAAAGCTAGAATATTCTAAAACGGTTGTCTACGGGAACTACGGGACTTGCCAGTATGTTGAGGAAATCTCTATACTGGCTGGTTCAAATGCACATAAAGATTTAAAAATACACTAAATATTAATTGGAATTCACCGATCGAAAAACCAGATTTTCTTCATTCGCGCGTGATCTAAAGAAACTGATAGACTTTAAAATCCGGATCTCAAGAAAAAAGGTTTTTATATACGCAAAGAACTTTTTTCAAATATAGTGTACTTGTACTAAAACCTTCACCGTTCAAGCTGTACTGCATGTATTGGATTTCAAAAATTGAATTTCTATGTTTTTAGCTGACTTCGTTACATAGTATTAATTATTACGTTTGGTCAACCAGACCCAAAGCCCACTGGACCCTCTTGGCCCCGTGCCGGGTGCGTTGCACCCCCAGCACCCCTACTATTTCCGCCACTGGGAACTATCTTCATGTTGAAAAATCAGTAAAGAAGCCAAATCCCAATGAAACTAACTCCCAATCCAGTTGTCCATCCCACTTCCGGTTTTACAGCGAGGGACGGCTCAGTCGTTGCGTTAGGATCAGGAATTTCCGGAATCTCATACAATTCTCCCTTTTCAATAACGAACGCAATAGCCAGCTTCGCAAACTCGTTGACTTGGTCAAAGTCCAGGGTCTCAGTGGTGTCCTTTTCAGAGTGAATATTTGGCTAAACACAACGACAACAAAAGAAATTGCATAAAATTCTCAAAAAGAGCCATAATCAACATAATTTTCTTAAAAACTGACATTAAACTCATACTCCGTCACAAATGCAGCCGGAAACCCTGCCAAATGCCAGCTGAAGTAGTCTCCCAAGCACCTATCCGTCTTGGAGCAGTCGACCTCCTTCATTTTGAACTCGGGATCCAGATACGTGGCACCCAGCGTCTTCACAAAGTTCTCCAGCTCGCTCATCCTCACCATCTTCCCGTCCCACACCACATTCTCTACATAACCAATCGCTTTCTCTTCTCCAGAATGGTAGCCAAGGTTCTCCAGGTTGAGCATGCCCTTCACTCTCGCTTTCTCCTCTTTGTATTTCGTCACCACATCCTGAGATCCTTCCAGCCCTGTCTCCTTTCCCGTGTAAAAGTGGAACTCGACAGTGTGCTGGAATTTGATCCCAAACTTGGCAATCAGCTGAAGAACCTCGAGTAAAACAGCGACACCCGTTCCATTGTCATCTGCTCCTGGAGCCCGGTCTTGTTGATCAAAAGGGGAGGCAGCGAATCCTGAAATGGAGTCGTAGTGGGTGCCTAAAATAATCAGCTGGTCATCCTCTCCTTCAATTTGAGCGATGAGGTTTTCCTGGTTGTATTTTCCGTCTATGGACCAATCCCCAATTCTCCGGGTGGTATAAGAGCCATCGTATTCTGAGAGAATCTCATCAATCCTCCGCCTCAGCCATCCTTCCGCTTCAGAGTCGCCTGAGAAGCTACGGGAGTGACGGCTGGTGAAAGAGCTGAGCTTTTCGACGACCGATTCCATTCGGGATTTGCTCAGGTGGAGGAATATCTGGCGGATGACGTCACTCTGCTCGCTGTTTTCGACCTGGGCGTCCCTTCCCAGGAAGGATTCGGGATCATCGGCGTATTTCAATTCTCGCTTGAGACGGAGTGGTACTTTTTCTGGGAAGGTGAGGGCTCCTCCGATTGTGAGGAAAAGCAGGAGAAGCAATTTGAAATCCATTGCGGTGGTAGAAAATGAAAAGGGATTGAGATGGGGCAACTTGAGAGAGCGAATGAAAATATTTAAAACTACCGATTTTTGAGTATGTATTTTTAATTTGAAACTAAATAAATTTTTTAAACACAACTGACTCCAACGGTAACCACGACGATCGCGTCGAAATTCTCCAGTCTATCTAAAAGGATTTTTAATCTCACCGGAAACCTTAACTAAGAAAATCATTTCTTTCCTATTGGGATATGCTCAGGTGTGGAAACAACTTCCAAACAAACATCCTCTCGCTCGTTTTTGGAAGCACTCGGGGAAATTTGTCGCCTTTTAAACTTCACGTGAGACAATGAAAATGAGAATTTTGATTTTATGTTTCTCCTAAAACTTAATAGTACGGTTTTTCTTGCTTGTGAATTCTTCAGTGAAATTCTCGCGCCTTTCTTCTTATATATTTCTCAAAGTCGTGACATGTTTATGATTATACTCCTGTGTGAAACATATATAATGTCATCAATTCCTTTCGACATGCATAAGTAGTATCTGAAAGATTTCTCAACCGTAAGTCCTAATAAAAACAGTCAAATTTTAACTTGTAAGCATACTATGCAGATTTTATTTTCATCAAATCACAAACACATATTTGTTACAAACGTATTACAGGAACCAACTTCACTTAACTTACAGGCTAAATTATACGTAATGCATTAAAAGAACTACGGAAAATGTGAAACGGGCTTCCATATTAAAATTAAATTTCACTATCTTATATTCTCAACAATTTATTTGAATAATTTGGACGAGTTAAATAATTAATTTCGGTTTAGCAGCCTCAGATTTGCTTAGAAATCCCGCATGCATTCAACTATCCATAAAACTTAAAGTTAAGTTTGTGGATGTGAAATTCACTTTAAGCAGGACGAATAAACTCCTTAAATGTTGTTTTTTCGGGGTCTGCCCTTCCTTAACCTAAAGTAAATATAAAATTAAAGCCACCAAGAAATAATCAACTGCAAATATGGTCATTTGGTAAAAACCTTATTCACTCGAATTCAATCCAACAAGTTTCACAAAGATTGCTAAAGAGTTCTTCCGCAGCCCAACCCACTTTTGAAAGGCATCCAACACGGTGGGGCAAAAGGAGACGGGGTTTCTCTGGAATTGTCTCATTCATAGTCACCGAGCTACTGATTTTGGATGAACCTGTAAGAAAAGTTAAATAATTTGAAAGAAAAATTAATTTAACTATTTTATTCGAAAAATATTTCAGACAGTAGGAGTAGACGCTTTGCGAATGCATTTGGTAAAACTGGTTGAAACCAAAGGAACAACGGTTATAATTACGACCCATTATGTCGAGGAAGCAACGCAGTCCAATTTGGTAACAAAGCTGTGCCACTGAAAAATTAACAATTTATTATACGTTTTTATATTTTTAGATTGGAATAATGAGAAACGGTCGACTTCTTGAGGAGGACTCACCCAAACTGCTGTTACTGGCCTGAATTCTTTGCAAGAAATAGTTCTTGCAATAAGCCGAGCAGACGCCAAGAAGGAAAAAGAAAGTGGTGTACAAGTTGGGACTAAAAATGCCATAATTGTAAAGCACATGAGAGCTGTGCGAAAGGCGGATGTTTCATTGTGGAAGAGGAGCTTGCACAGCCACTTCCATTGGCAAACTTTCGGAGTGTTGAGAATATCTCCACTTTTATGACAAAGACGACTGCTCTGCTCATCAAGAATTTTATTGTGTTGTGGAGAAACGTGGGGTAATTTGAGAAATGTAACGAGATGGATGCTTGTGTAAAAATGATTGGATTTATTTTTGTTCTATTTGCCCCAGATTTCTCTTATTTCTCATCTTTCTACCGGCCTCCCAAATGATTCTGATTTCCCTGGCAATTGGAACAGATCCGAAAGACATTCCTATCGGAGTGGTGAACAGAGAAACCTTGTGATTTTGAGTCTGAATCCTGGAGAACTCACCAATTGAATTCTTGTCCCTTAACCAAATTTGGGGAGGGTGCTCTCTAAGCTGTTTATTATGGCTATGCTCCCCTCTGAAAATTTTGTTTATGAGCGAGTTGACACAGTTGAAGGTGCATTGGAACGAGTTCAAGATGCGAAGTCGTACGGCTACTTCATTTTCCCGGAAAATTATACTCTGAACGTGGAATGTAAAATTGGAGGCGGGGATGGGCATTGTGGCTTGTACGAAACCCAGGTGAAACCCGGTTCCGTCGTAACACTCACGCAAGACATGACGAGTAAGGCTGTGAGTGCAAATTTGCAGCGCATATTTTTGGATGGCTTTTACGAATCAATGAAAATATTGAAGGATGTCTGCAAACGGAACCTTGTGGCTAATTTGTTGAGTCGATTGTCTAGCGATTTACCGTTTGAATTTGGGGATCCAATTTATGGCAAGGATGACATGAGTTTTAATGACTTTCTTTTACCTGGACTACTTCTGGCATTTCTATTCTTTTTCCCACTCTGTGCCAGCGCTATCACTCACATCATGGAAAAAAGAGTGGAACATTGGATCGAGCAATTGTAGCTGGAATTGGATCAGTTGAATTTATGGCAGGTTATGTCGTCATTCAAGTTGGAATCATGGTGATACAGACGGGGATTTCTTTCCTTATCTTGATTTACGTTTTTGAAATGACCATCTACGGAAATGTTGGGCTGGCTGTGCTCTTGACCCTGATGGTGGGTGTGAGTGGAATGTTGCTGGGGTTTCTGTTGGGGATCATTTGTAACAATGAGTTTGAAGCTGTGATATTGGCAATGGGGTTGTTCTTTCCTAATCTATTGATCGCAGGTAAATAAAAATTATTTTAATTGATTATTTTTAAAATCCCTGTTTTTTCTTTAATATTTCCCGGGTTTTGTAGGAGTTCTCTGGCCCGCCGAATCAATGGTGAAAGCTATAAAAGTCGTGTCCTTTTTCCTCCCGTGCACTCTGGCATCTGAAGCTATGCGCTCGGTTGTTAATCGGGGATGGGCTTTTGGACATAAAAGCGTTTGGCCTGGATTTGTATCAACTTTCGGTTGGATTGTGGTCTACAGCGTTCTTGCCGTTTTGGCACACAAAAAGAAGCACAGCATTTAAATGCACTAAAATAGTTTGCACACACTAAATATATACATCTTAGGTATAATTTAATTTAGTATAATTCACTACAATTAACAAGGATATAATAAATCAGTGTATGTTCAATTCTGCTTTGATTGAATTCAATTTTAAATGCCGATTATTTTGTGTTTCATGTAACCTTCATTTTATCAAGTTTGCCAAATGTTTTTCAATATGACAAAAAATTATGACAGAAATGGAAACGAAAAATTTTTAACTACTTTTTTATTAGGTGAATTACAAACATTTACATTTACAAAATTAGAAACACTTAAAAATTGGGTTAAGTAACAGATGTTTTGAGTTTCAGTCGTATTGTAAATTGTGCATATTATGATCCAAAGAATTACGACTTAGCTGTGATTAATATGAATATCAAAGTATGTTTCAAATTGCCCCATTAAAAAGTAGGTAACGGTATATATTTGTAGGAGACAGAACTACTATTATTTGAGTGAAGTCAAAGTCAAGACCTGAAGTCTGAAGATGGAATGAAGAAGATTCATTTTAGGTGGTAGGTATAGTCAGAGAAGGAAAGGTGAGGGGATAAACCAACCATGCTATATACATACATGGCATACATCACATAACATGGATACATCATTGAAATACATACATAACTCAACATAGAATCATAATCTCCATATTATACTTAGCTAGTTACAGAGGTTAAGGTAAAGGAGACTAGCGTAAATACATACATAAAACAGAGGCAACGCTATCTATCATCTTTGCACTATTTATCTTGATGTTTTGTGACATTTAAAAATACACGATCAGCAATCAGAAGTTGTTCACTGGAAAACACAAAATAGCAGCAGTAAAGTAGCTTTAGCTATAACGTTTAAAAAAATAGGTTCTGTTAAAAACAATTACAAACTGTATTACAGAGTAATAGCAGGTATAATGATGTCTCCCAGAATTTATTCCCGTTGAAACTTGTGCTAATATTATAGACCACATGCAGTTATGCTCGACAGATGCTCATTCTGGTTGGGGCAAGTTAAGACATTCGAAGCAGGGCAATAAAGAATCGACATGCGCAGTTAAAGGGATACCAGTTCCCTATGTTTATTCTCATATTGACCTAAACCTTTGGAACACGCCCATAGCTAACAAAACTTCCTAGGGATTAAATCAAGGGCTTATTGAACGTCGAAAAAATGCGCACGAAAGTTTGAAATCAAACATTTTGTAAATTTTTTAGTTTATAAAGTTTTCAATTTTACGTTTTTATTTTAAAACACTTATATTAGGAGTTATAATGGCTTTAAATTAGTTTGGTTGAATATAAGAATAATAGAATAATAAAAGATTTTGAACAATTTAGCACATATTTTGATATTTTATTTATACAATGTTGATGTCAATCAATCGTTTTTACTTTTGCTGTTTTCCCTCTCCAACCACGCGAAAGCTCAATCCCAAAGCAAATGCCGCATCCAACCAGACCCAACTTCCATGAAAAGAAAACCGTCAAAACTTTACCCTCCATTTGAATTGGACTGACATTTCCCACAAAGTCATTTTTAATTTGAGTTGGTTTAACAACTTTAGCTCGATCTTGAACTCTTTTTGCATAACTTATTTCCAAAAATTCTCTCATCCAATACAAATGGAGCCCATTTTGAAAAACAGCCTGAAATACATCCCTATTTCTCTCACTTCCTGGAGGTCTAATTCCAAATATACTTCTCCGAATTAATAATTCTTTTCCAATATGACAACGTCGTCTTTTCACCAAAAGGGGTTCACTCTCCGCAATCAAGTTATTCGCTTCATTTATAGAATTGAGCGTGAATGGCCAAAGGTAAAAGATTGCCTTTTTCCTACCAAATGCAACTTGATGAATGAATTCTTTTCGGTTATCAATCAAAGAGTGAGGTTCGATTCCATTCAAAAGCTGCTTAATGTTTCCAATGTCCTTTAGAATTTCTAGACTATCAAGTCATAAATAATTTTAAATACCATTTTTAATTAACATGAATGAAGTATATTAAATTATTACCTATTTTTACTCAGGTTATAACTTCGTACTGTCGCATTTAGAATTCCCACCTGAACACTGTCTTCGAATATTAATAAGTAGTTGCTGTTAATTACTTCAGAAAGCTCACTCATTGTTTCCTCTTCTGGTGGGCTAATTAAAAGGCTAGTAATGGATGCAGAAAAAAAGTTTACTAAAACAAGGCTGCTAAACATCCACACCACAAATAAAATGGATTTGTGGGACTTTCTCAAGTTTTCCGAAAAACTAGGAACCGTTCCAATAAGTGCGGATAAAATGGAAAAAATGTTGGTAAATATGAGAGTTGGCTCATTCTTCCTCTTTCGTGAGCTTATTTCAATTATAGCAGATAAGCATGGCATTGCTACCAAAACACAAATCCAGACGGAAATATTAAAGGCATCAATAAGAATGCTGATATTCCACACCGTTTCCTGTTTGGTTTTGGGAGTATTGCAATAACCAAAGTTAAATCCGAGTGAGTCTACCCTTGATAGTTCCACTGATTCAGTGTCGCTGAATGGATTTTCATAGTTTTCGTAAAACGTTAGTACAGAATCCTCAGCCGATATTTGAACTGATGGATGAATCAAGGGGTATTGGTTTATTGGGATTTGCATTTCTTTAGCTGTTAATATCGGTAAAAGTGTCGTGTTGAGTTTATCCGTTATAATTTTACAAATTGAGTAAATTGGGCCGTAGATTATTGGATTGGAATGGTAGTCCCTCATTCTAGGATATTTCCACAAAGTGTACTGAAGAAATGGTTGAAAAGTCAAATAAAAATCTAAAAGGACGTAACGACTTTTAAATTGTTTTTTATCAAATTCTTCCAATTTTTCCGTGGGAAACGGGAAGATTTGGAATTGGCTTAAATCATTTTGTAGACTGGAAAAGTTAACACAACAACTACATCGAGGAAACACCCATTTTAAAGGATGAATCGTTGAGCTTGGAGATACTCTATCACATGTATCTGTTGCTCGAACTTTAGTGCACGTAGTGATGCAATTTGATGTGTTATTGGACGCAATTTTTATGGGATGTTGGTCAAAAATCCCAAAATTGGTTTCAGAAAACGTGGAACAAAGTATAGATGCTCTCATCATGATGATATAATTGTAAAAACAAAAAGGTTTCTCGGAAAAATGCATTGTGTTTCCTAAATGCTAGTTCGTTTAGCAATGAAATTTGGATAGGCTTGTAGTGTAGGCTGCAGACTTTCTTTTAGAGTAAAAATGTTACGGCTTCGTCATGCTACGTAAAAATGAGAGACTCATTGGGACGAAAAAATTGTAACTTAAACATGTGTCGCAAAAATTGCTTATGTTACTTTTAACTGCGTTCTTTACTTTAGCAACAAAATAGGACAACATTTATGACAATCATGAAATGAATTTTACGTTAGGAAACCAAATACCCTACAATTTCCTGTTATTATAAAAGAACTGCTGCCAGGTTTTTAAAATAATTGCAATAAGTGCCTTAAACCGACTAAATTGTTCTTGGAAGTCTAATTGGGTTCGAAATTACGCAAGCATTAATCTTTATTCTATCAGACAAACATTTGAGTAATTTCTTAGACATTTTACTAAAACGCATAAAAGTTTGCAGCTTTATTGTTAGAATCGGATATGGCCACATACAGATTGCAGTTACAAGTATTTGCTGTTCCTAAATACATAGGAATGCTTCTTTAACGGTAATTTACAGCAGAATACAGGTTGCATGTGCTTAAGGCTTAACACTTCAGAAAATAATTATATTTTTATCATTCTATGGCATGCAGAAGGGATGGATTAAATCAGCATAATACTTCGTTCTTTGAAACAGTGTTCGGAATTTGCCGGCAATATTGGTATTTTGCCACTGACTGGTTATAAATGGCAATATTGACTGGTAATATTTGACAATATTTCGCCCAATAAATACATGGATATGTATATGTAGTAGGGGCAAATGGCATAGGCAACTATATTTTCCCTATTACAGTGAATAACTTGGATTTAAAACTTTAAAATGATCACATTTTGAGTTAAAATTAGTCTCGTTAGGGGTCGTCCATTTCAAACATAACGGTGGTATGGTGGTGGGTGGGTTGGAGGTAGCGTTACGGAGCGTGACAGGGGTGGGTGGGTGGTTAGAGCTCAGCGTGACGGTTTGATAAACCTGCAAAATTACTAATCAGCGTCGTGTCATAATTATTCCTCACTCGGTTCACCATTTTCAATTCGCTTATACTTTACTGTAACTCTCAAATATCATGTAGTTTCGAATGATTTTTAAATGTTTTATAAGGTAATTATATAATGTGCATTGATATAAAAATTCCATGTGAAATGGGGAGTGATTCATTTCTTTGCATAACGCAAATGTTAACTAATACATTGATTGTGAATGTGAAGCCGTTTTACTTTATGTTGTAAATACCCGTTAGTATGGCTGTGTCTATTCTAAATTGAATTTATTTGATGTCCAAAGTCCAATAGAATGTCACAGAAATTTATTAGTCGTTTTATATATTTAAGTAACAATAAATGATTCTGTCGCTAAATATCATGAATGCAATGCACTGTTTAGGAAACCTACATAGTTTTATGATAAGTACCTTCAGGTATAGGTCCTAATATATACGTACATGGAACATCATAGCGTTACGTGACGGAGGTGGGTGGGTGGGTAAAGGCTAGCGTGACACAAGCGTTACAAGGGTGGGTGGTGCCCTGAAAATTGCCAATTTTAGCGTTACGTTTGAAATGGACGGCCCCTTATATTATAGAGCATTAAAGCATTGATATTGCTCTGTCTAATTAAAAATTAAAATTTTGAAGTAATTATTGACACTTATTGTCAATATTACCGACAATAATTCCTTATTTTGTCAGTCAATTGCCAGTAATGCCGGCCATTGCAGTCATGCCATTTACTGCCATTCCGAACACTGCTTTGAATTGAACAAGTATTGCAGGTTACGCGTACATCAACATGTGTAGCTTTACGTATTTCTGAATCGACTAATCCGAATTATTTTTGTTTATGCTTTTTGTTTAATCAGAAATGAATATTAATATAATTCACCATAAATGAAAACATTGCTTTGATCACTGCATCATTATGGCAATTATTTTGCTCAGTTGTCAAACAACTTTAGTAGTAAACCGAAAAAATAAAATTGTGCCGGTACCCATGTTTCCGTAAGAGTACCTTTCTGCTTTTATTTTCTGCAAAGTTCCCAACCAAAGATTTCCACCACGAATAATCCACTAGCCAAAATCAAGAAAAACCCGGCAGTAATAAAGGTGCCTGTCAATGTCGAGGTTTTGGTTTGTATTTCTCGTTCTTCATTCTCTATTCTTTTGTTTTTATTCGTTAGAAAGGCAAAACTAAATAAACTATAATTGCTCATTCCCAACTCCCGAAATCTATTCATTCTTTGCCTAACTCTAACAAGCATTGCCGTATTTAAACGACTATTTAACAAATCATACAATCCACTCTTTACAAAAGCTCCTAAAAACCTGGGAAATGTCTCCGTTGAAAAGGCAGTTTTCCTTTGCCGCCAAAATTGGTATGTTTTGAAGAAAGGCTTTTGTTTGGGCACTATTCGATGCAACCATTTTTGAGCAACAAGATGTACATTAAATTTATCATGACAATCCTCTCTACATAACATTCCAAATTTTAGAAACTTTCGAGTACATCTCCACTGCTCGTCAATTCAAACTGCAAAAATCAAGTATTCTCCAAGCGTTGCTGCCTTTTTACGTGGAGAATAACATCTAGTTTTTATGGGTATCCCTTCTGATACATTGCGTATCACTTTCGTGTACTCACGATCTATAAAATACGACCTTAAAAATGTTTGAGACAACATCTGTGTATAGTTTGATGAATCGATTCCAAAAGCAGAAATAAGAATTCCGAACTCATGTGTTTGTAAAATCAGCATGTCAAAATCCGGTCGACCAACAACTTGCTCAACATTTTGAGGGAAATCAAGTGGGCTTGCTCCGCTGCCATGAAAGAATATAATGTCGAATTATAAAAATTCCGAAAAGAAATGCTAAAAATAATCCAAATAACCATAATTTCGTTGCCCCATTTATGACTACATTCAAGTAGATTTATGCCCTGTTCAAAAATAACAGAAAACCGCCAAAATAACACATGACTGCATTTGTTGCCTTCTTTTAAAATCATCCAACTTGATGTTAAAAGAGTTGATATTATAATTCCTAACCAGACCATTGAAGTAAATGGCGTCACAAAGGCGGATAATTTGTGTCGAAGTACGAAGTTTTTGGAAAAAAATATCTGAACAAAAAAGTGAAACACCTGTGTACCATAAGGAAATGCTTGTACGTCAAATGAATGTAGAAGCGGATATTTTTGCATTAAGCCCAGTGGATGTGTATAAAAGCGTAAGCAACCTTCAAAATTGGAGCAATTGATATGCTTAAAATATTCTCTGTAAATTTCACATTTTGAATGTTCTTCATCGACTCTTGATATCTGATGATATGAATCGGAATTAGATAGGCAATTGTACGGTGCCAAGTCAATTCCAAAGTTGAGATTTAAATGAATCTTTTCCCAAAATGTAGTCAATGATTGTAATGAAGACAGCAATTCTCTGGGACTTTCTCCATGGTTACTGCATAAAAGACATTGCCTACAGGGTAACCAACTCCATCGTACTGATACGCCACAATGTTTTCTTCACAGTTAAAGCAGCCGATTCTTACTACGTTTTATTATAACCTACAAAAAGTAGAAGGGCACTGCTAGCAAACGAAAACAGTCTACTACTTTCTGGATGCCACAAACTTCAATTAAATTTGTCTGCATTAATTCAACGTTGCAATCTTGATAGGTTTAGTTGTAAACGTATCCCACCTAGATGTAAATGACTCCACACGGGGCATATCCAAAATTCCAGTTGTTTTGTATTGGGAAGTAAAAGTTTCATCGGAAACAATAAGTAAATCTTTTGAACTAAATTTTTGGACATTGGTTACGAAAGCATTTGGCCTTAGAATATGCTCATTAGTTAAAGATTGTTTTGTTAATTTGCCATGGTTTTTCGTAAAATTAAAGGATTTAGTAATCTGTGAAAAGTTGAAGTTCAGAAGTACACACTGAAATACAATACAATAAGCAAACATGGAAGTAGTAAGGCTGTTTGATTCCTCCCATATGAACTCGACTGTTGTATTGCTAAAATGGGTTATTAATAAGCTTTTTAGTCTGTAACCAATTCCGACGGGTTTAAATCCAGACATTTTGTATTTTAACGGTAAAACAGTTTAAAGCCTTATTCGGTCTAAACTACTTTATAGAATGACAATCTAGAATACGAACTTTAACTAATTTTAAATTGCTAGTCTTAAAAATAACGAGTGGTAGTTTTGTTTAATTGGTAAATGTTTATTTTATAATTGAAAAGGCTGTTTAAATTTTCTAACTTAAACTCTTGATAATGCCCACGCTGAGTAGGCGAAAGCTCGAGAATAAAGGTTTTTACTTGTTACAACTCTTCAAACTAAACTGTAATTAACTGAAATAATTAGACACATTTATCAGAGTAAGAAATTTAAATAACTGACATGGTCTTTTGGCTTTGAGAGGTGGTAACAAGTAAAACTTTATTCTCGAGCTTTCGCCTACTCAGCGTGGGCATTATCAAGAGTTTAAGTTAGAAAATTTAAATAACCTTTTCAATTAAAAAATGAAACATTTACCAATTAAACAAACTACCACTCGTTATTTTTAAGACTAGTAATTTAAAATTAGTTAAAGTTTGTATTATAGATTCGTCATTCTATAAAGTAGTCTTGTCCGAATAAGGGTTTAAACTGTTTTACCGTTAAAACGCAAAATGTCTGCATTTAAACCCGTCGGTACTTGGTTACAGGCTAAAAATTTATTAATAACCCATTTTAGCAATACGACAGTCGAGTTCATATGGGAGGAATCAAACAGCCTTACCATTTCAATGTTTGCTTATTGTATTGTATTTCAGTGTGTACTTCTGAACTTCAACTTTTCACAGATTACTAAATCCTTTAATTTTACGAAAAACCATGGCAAATTAACAAAACAATCTTTAACTAATGAGCACATTCTAAGGACAAATGCTTACGTAACCATTGCCCAAAAATTCAGTTTTCGAGATTTACTTATTGTTTCCGATGAAACTTTTACTTCCCAATACAAAACCACCGGAATATTGGATATGCCCCGTATGGAGTCATTTACATCTACGTGGGATACTTTTACAACTAAGCCTATCAAGATTGCAACTGTGATATTAATGCAGACAAATTTAATTGAAGTTTGTGAGCATCCAGAAAGTAGACTGGTGTTTTCGTTTGCTAGTAGTGCTCTTCTACTTTTTGTAGGTTATAATGAAAACGTAGTAAGAATCGGCTGCTTTAACTGTGAAGAAAGCATTGTGGCGTATCAGTACGATGAAGTTGGTTACCCTGTAGGCAATGTCTTTTATCCCGTGGCCATGGAGAAGATCCAAGAGCACTTGATGTCTTCACTACAATCATTGACTACATTTTGGGAAAAGATTCATTTAAATCTCAACTTTGGAATTGACTTGGCTCCGTACAACTGCCTATCTCATTCCGATTCATATCATCAGATATCAAGAGTCGATGAAGAACACTCAAAATGTGAAATTTATAAAGAATATTTTAACTATATCAATTGCTCCAATTTTGAAAGGTGCTTACGCTTTTATACACAGCCACTGGCTTAATGCAAAAATCCGCTTCTACATTCATTTGAACAAGCATTTCCATATGGTACACAGGTGTTTCACTTTTTTGTTCAGATATTTTTTCCAAAAACTTCGTACTTCGACACAAATCTATCCGCCTTTGTGACACCATTTACTTCAACGGTCTGGTTAGGAGTTTTAATAGCTACTCTTTTAATATCAAGCTGGATGATTTTAAAAGAAGGAAACAAATGTAGTCAAGTGTTATTTTGGCAGTTTTCTGTAATTCTTGAACAGGGCATAAATCTACTTAAATGTAGTCATAAATGGGGCAAAGTAATTAGGGTTATTTGGATTATTTCTAGCCTTTCTTTTCGGAATTTTATAATTCTACATTATATTCTTTCATGGCACCCGAGGCAAGACCACTTGATTTCCCTCAAATGTTGAGCAAGTTGTTGCGTCGACGCGGATTTTGACATGGCTTGATTTTACAAACACATGATTCGGAATTCTTATTTCTGCTTTTGAGAATCGAATATCAATCAACTATACACAGATGTTTGTCTCAAACATTTTTAAGGTCGTATTTTATCGATTGTGATTACACGGCAGGTATACGCAAGGTATGCAGAAGGGAAGGCCCATAATACTAGATGTTATTCTCGCCACGTAAAAAG
>LJIJ01003124.1:0-21115 GCA_001718145.1 Orchesella cincta | reverse complement strand
TATGTGTGGTTAGGTATCAATTTTTTTTCCTAATCTTAGATCAGCCACCATCAATTAATTATTATAAAGTGAACGAATTGAACTCCCTGGAATATGTATGAAATACATACGCATCTTTACGCAACAAGCATAATTGCAGAAATTGCATTGGTGAATATACGATACCGTACTTAATTCAGATAAGTCATGCAGGTGAAAACCTGCTTCATATTTCCTTATGAACGAACTTGCTTCGTTTGTAGTTTGTAGTAAGCTTCATTGAAATAGTCGGAATAATGCAGATGATGCTACATGTTGCACTTAACTTGATTTTGAGCATAAGATGCAGAGTGTTAAGTATATGTTGTTTCATGCTTCCTTTTCAGATCAGATCACAAAAACCGTTCGTATGCGAATCCAATCACAGCCTCACATTCAGGAGTATTTTATCGAATCTGTGTGTAAAATTACTGATAATTAAGTATATGGATAGAGTGGATTTGTTTCTTATGGATCCGGCATGCTCCATATTAAGCTTACCACATGGGACTTAAATAAAGGATAAAAGCAGCTCCGGGGTCCCACTTCTCCATTTAATACGCCGCTGCCTACACTTGTGTTTATTATGGGGTTACTGGGGTGCACGGGTTGGGGGTTGGCTTCTTGGTTGGAGGAATCATCATCGGCGTACTGGATCTGCCACAAAAACTACTGTTGAATTTATTCCATGTGCATAGTTGAAGGAAGGGGTTTAACAGGAGCTAACGACATTTGATGTACATGTTGGTGTGTGTCTCTTCTGTTGTGTGCTGGGGATACCTGGGTCCTAGTGGGTATGATGGGAATGTGATTGATGGTGTTGATGGGGATGGAGTTTTAAGGAGGTGAACGCTCTTCACTTTGTTGTGTTGGTGATTTCTGTTGGGTATTGTGTTCGTGTCGGGAGCGAGGTGGTGGGATGGTGAGGGAATGGTACAGTACATGCATGACATTTTTTTGATAGATAGTAGGCGTGGTGTCGTGGCTGAGGATTGGGGAGAGGTGGGATGTGATGTCTGAATTTTCCAAGCAGTTCCAGATTTTTTGTTCCTATTGAGGTGGAATATAAATCTTTGTCTAGTGTATTGCTGTTCTTTATAATCAAGACGACGACATAAAGACGGCACCGTTAGAGGGAAATGCCTGTCAAGGTCTGCAATGGTTTAGTTGAATTATTGAGAAGAATGAGTCGTAAGGCCACGAAACGAGTTGTTTCTTCAAGCGAAATGTTGGCGTTGAGAATTGCAAAGGAAACACAAGTTTGTCGTGAATGGCGTAACAGGACTGTGAAGAATAGTATAATGAGGGTGATCTTTCTTAGTTAACAAGGAACGGATAATTTTTTTGCCAATTGTGAGTTATTTCGGGCAGATTCTATTATCAGATATTAATATTGTGCTTAGTGAACGTTGTTTGTCCCTACTTTTTTCTTTCTGTGGTTTTGTGCATGTGTTAGCTGCATGATTTTGGTCTTATGGTGCGTTTCCGATATATGCATTATATACCTATGGAGTAATGTAAGACCCATTTTAATTGTCCGTTTTAGTCTGTACTGAAATGATTTCACGATTCAAATCCTAGAAGTATTCTTATTGCAAATACTCAACAATCCAAACTGAAGAACAAAACGCCACTGAGGACCGCAACAAGCAAGACCCTGAATTGTGTGATAACTGAAGACTTGGCGCATTTCTTGGAATTCTTTTGATTATTGCAATGAATGTGAAATGGCAGGCAATGAGTCAGGGGCGAGCATGTGCATTAGACTGTCTTTTTTGACCTTTGCAGAGAGATAATTTGAGCCCATTAGCGATTACAGAAACTTTATGTAATTTCACATTGACAACTGTGAAATCCTGCTAATCCATCTAGTTTCTGCTATATCCGTCCTTCTCCAAATTCCGCTGAGAATTATTGAGAATAAACTCGTCCGCCTTGATCTATTTTCCCTAGCATAATATAGAAATAAGTTTGCTGAAATTGTTAACACTAATAGGTTTACTCGTGGGTCATCCCAAAATGTAAACTCCGAATAGTGAATACCTTTCTTGTCAAGTGCAGTTACGTTGGCTGCTAAGATTTCTTAATATAGTTGACATATTTTTGTTCGTAACCAAATCGTTTTATTGTTAACCGCCATACTTAAAACTGTATAATTACTTGCTACGAGCTCCTCAAACTTGCTAAATGGAATTGGGGACACGGGCGAAATCAGTTTGGTTAAGTTTTCACCCTTGTATCCATTACTGAGGATGATGACCATCAACAGGTATATTCCCATGCACAATTTGAGTGGGAAATGTAATTTTGAATTTTATCCCGTCTCCGAAATAGCATTAATCCACGTATCCAAAAGGTGCACCTTTGAATCTCAAGAAATATTACGGGAAAGCAGAATGGTGATGACACCCCAGGCAATGATTTCATATGATGAGACCAGTTCAAGGAATTTAAGCTGGCATTGGAAATGTCCACAACTTATCACTGTAAACTTTCTTGATGAATGGGAAACTGTAAATTATGGATGGGATGCCATTTGACTAGAGCGACAGTTGGAAACAACAATTTATTAATGAGGACATTTGCGACATTTAGGCCCATAAGTCAGAAACGTCGCGTTGCCAAAGACATAGTAAAGCAATCTTTCGTCGAAGAGTTTTATGGAGGTTCCCACCACGAAACCTAAATTGGCGGTCTTCCCAATTTTTTGGATAAATAAATCGACTGAAATGTAATTTAGGCACAAAGTCGTTAAATTTATTAACCATGAAATATAATTAGTGTCGCTATTAAATTCAGCTATATTGTCATCCCAAATCCTCAATTCCAGTGGATGCTTAGACGAGTCATGAATTTCGACAGGAATGAATGGTTCCAGCTCCACACAGTGGTGACAGAAAAGATGAATCTGGCTAGTTGAATAGCTGTTGGACTTCCCCCGTTTCAGCTGATACAGAAAAGGTTCCCAGCTATTTGTAGTACGGTGATGCCTTTTCCACAGGACATTTTCTTGGCGCAACAATTTTTGTAGCATCACTTTTTCATGCCAACGGACAATGCAAGACGAGCTAACTTTTGAAATTATAACATCGTAATGCATCCTCGTGCTGAAAATGGCTTCAGCTAAAGTCGTCTCGTTGTAGTGAATCAGGTGGAGTGGCCATTGAGATGTTGAAGGAACAAGAAATGTACTTTGGCTGCAAGTGAACTTCAAACTTAAATTTATTATCAAAATGTTGGCTTCGCAGTTTTTTCGTTTGGAAAGCTAATATGATGGGTTTTCTGCGTTTGTGAGAACGGCCGGATTTTTAAAAGGTTTTAAGTTTAATTCACCGTGGTGGAAATGGGTGATGAGGCAACTCGAAAATGCTTGCAAGTGCTGTTTTAAATTTTGTATTAAGGGTGGCTTTTGATGTGAAACTTGGAACGTCGTTTGCAGTCTATATTTTGACGGTTACTACCAATATAAAACATATTAGTAGACTTGCAGATTTTCGTTTAATCTTGGAACAATGCTTTCAATTTTTACAAAAAGTTTACAAAACGAAATAGAATGACTTTTTTCGACTGTTCTTCTAAACTAATAAATAACACACCGGTGCATAGTAACAATGCCCTACGATTGGGAAAATTGCGATTGTTTGAGACCAACATGGTAATTCAATACTCAATTTAATGTGACATTTAACACCGACTTATTTCATACAAAAATCCACGCAGGTTGGAAATGAGATTATTATAGCAGCACAGCAACATGAATTTAATGTATGTTTCTAGCGAATGGGTTACAGAAATTGTGAGCTTATTTGTTCGATTTGCTATTTCAATTATTGTGGTTTTTCCACTTCTTATTAAACCATTTCCTGTGATCAGGTAATACGCCTGGTTAAAAAATATTTAGGTGAGGCTTAATTGGATTTTACCTAATTATTATGTAAGCTTTGAAATTGGAGTTTTAATGAGATTTTATGGAAGAACGAACTCCGCAGAAACTGTCAAATGTGCGATAATTGTATGACGCTACAAACGCATTTCCTAAATCTTTTACCGCAGTTTAAAGTTTTATACTAGAAATATTTTTTCAGCGATAAATGTTATTAAACACTTTGAAAAATCCCTTTAAAATAGGCATCTAATAACAGAAATGAATTGACACCAACCTTAAACACCCTTCAAAACCAGTAATAAACATTAAACAAGAAAACATTAATAAACAGTCACACAGAGTTTTTATTTTATACCTTACAAGTGATTAAATTGGTTTTTAGATCCATGTAGATGCCAAAATCGCCCTTCGCAAAATAGTTAGTTCAAACTATTTTGACACTTCTCAAACTCGAGGTCTGGCAGTTGTTAAGTACTTTAAGAAGTGCTTAAATTTGATAATATTTGCAGAAGATATAATATAATGGCTAATTGCACTACCGTTGCCATTCTATTCAGTTATAAATAACAATTGTTTGTAAAAATTTGCCTTCACTTTAAGTTACCCTTAATAAACAATAACAAATATTTACTTTTGATCGAATTCCGATGAACACTCCATGTCTGCAGTTTAGTTTTATTCCAATCAATGACCCGTTTAGTTTCTAAAAATTTCGAAACCAGAGCAATTACCATTAAAGGATATACTTTTTCAAAATATCTTCAACAATGCAATACATAAAATATACGACTACACGTAAACCCATGTCATCAAGCTAGTAATTCTTACAAAGAAATTTGAGGTCCCAAATTGAATCCTGATTTTTTACAGCAAATTGACGGTTTTCCTTTCAGATATTTTCATGCTACGGCAAAGGCAAACAGCAGCAGCATTTAGCGACCCAGTTTAAATGCAAACCTAGCGCTCTAGAACTAACTAGTACTTCCGCTTAGTCCAGATTTAGGCCGTTCACTATCAGGAAGTGAAGAGGCGATTGAGTGAACCCTTGTCTTTCTTATGTATGTAAACATGGGTAGTATGTTTGTCTTAAAGATCCCAAATCCTATTTCCCTCAAAAACAAAATCGGTCCAACCACAAAGCCAGCAAGAAGAATAAGGAAAACCACCCTGATACTACTGTTCAAACTACTTGGATGAAACTCATTTTTTACTGGAATGTCCACAAGCCTTTCCTTCTTGCTTGTAAATAGATTCATTGAAATTTTCTTCCCTCTCAATAATTCCAGATGTGTACATTGCTACAAATCTTTTCACAATTTTTGGATTTATCCAGCGCTGCAGTTGAAATCCTTTTAGCAACTTTGCCAACACATCTTTCCCAAATGACAGTGGATAAACTTCTTTTTCACCAAAATAGCTTGTAACATGCATGCTATGGAATTGTTTATTTGGCCCTATCAGCTACAATGGCCATTTTTGGGTTTTTTTTTGCATTTGTATAAGTTTCCAATTTCCTGAGTGAATCATCCAGTCTGGTAAACCTTCCGTATATTAAAATGAATTCGAGTATTATGATATATCGCTCAGTTGCGGATCGGTTTCGACTCAAAGAAATGTAGAAGTACAACTTGCTTAGAACCTTAATGTCAACATATTTCGGTTTTTTCATCAGTTCCATTCAGCGTTAGTAAATGACGGCCATTTCGTTCCAGTTTCCCACTTAAAGCTAGAATAGTTCGCATTTGTCTCTTGCTTACGAACGGGTCCATCTGTCATAAAATTACTCAATACGCTGTAGTTATTCGCGATTAGCTCCTCAAATCCACTGAATGGGATTGGTGGAACGGGTGATATTAATTTGGTTATATTTTCTCCTTTGTATCCATTACTCAAAATAATAGTCATCAGAAGGTAAATTCCCATACAAAATTTGAGTGAAGATATTTCATAAACTGTTGATGAAAGGGTGTCAGGACCTTGGTCAATTAATGGTGAGAAAAAGCCAAAAATGTAATTTGGAATTTTATCTCGCCTTCGAAACAATTTTAATCCGCGTGCATAACTGTACACCTCTCAACTTCTAGAAAGATTATGGAAATAACAGAAGAGTGGTTGCTATGGCAATCCAGGCAATGATTCTGTATGGAGAAACAAGCTCTAAAATGGGAGGCTTCCCGAAGATGTCCACAACTGACCCACTGCAGACTTTCTTGATGAACTGGAAAAAGCATATTCCAAGTAGGGTGCCATTTCTTATAACTGATAGACGGGTAGAGTAATATACGCCATGACTCGCAATTACTACAATCACAAGAAAAAAGGTCGCATTCCCGAGGACATTAAACAGCAGCCTTTCGTCTGAAAGTTTGTGTAAGCTTCCACCACGAAACCGGAATAGTTGGTCTTTCGAGGTTTTGGGATATTGAAAGCGCTCTCTGCCCTTCGTAATTCCAAATTCCTGCCAGGAGATCAACCACTGAATTGAATCAGTATTGCTATTCAATTCTTCTAGTTTTTGTTCCAAAACTTTTCGATGTAACGTTTTCACAGAAGACTCATGGATTTTAAATGGGTGCATTGGACTAAATTCAAATTTAGCGCAGTGGTGACAAAAAAGGTAAACTTTTGATATGAAGTATCCGTTTGCTTTCGTAAGCCGTAACTGGAATTGAATTAGTTCCCAACTGGTGGTCGAAAGGTGAGATTTTTGTCCGGAAATAGAATACTTGAGTGTCAGTACACTTTTAAGCCACGGGTTCTTGCAAGGAACCAACTCCTTTGATATTAAAATATCGTAGTGCATCTTGGTGTGAAAATGGTTCTGATACACGCGTCTCTTCGCGGTTTATCAAGTGTAGTGGCCACTGATTTGTTGTGGGACATGGAGAATATCGACTTACAGCTGACTTGAAAGTTGGACTGATTATTAAGATACTGGCTTCGCAATTTTTCAGTTTAGAAATGCTGATATTCTGCTCGAATCCTCTATGTCTACTAGAACGACTGGATGTTGAAATGGAAAGTAGTTTATACTAACATTGGTGCTATAGTTATGAAACAATCTGAAAACAGCTCTAAATACTCATTCAAATTGCTTATGATGGGTAAACTTTTATTAGGAGGTTTGGGACGTCGTCTGCTCTCTATAGTTTGCCTATTTAGTAGCAAAACCAACAAAACTCTAACAAGTTTTGTCTCCAACTTCATTGTGCAATGCTTTAATAACTTATTAAACTGCCAAACGGAGGTAAAAAAGAACCTAGTTGATGATGACGCGGCTTTGGTGGTACTAAATAGCTCTACGAATTTTGTTTATCCCGTAGCATATTCTTCAAATGTAATACGGAGTATATTTGTTGGATTCCAATTATATATTTCTCTATTTCCTCTACTTCTTATTAAAATCATTTCCTGCGCATTTGTATTAATTTGTTTTTCAGTGTAGAATTGTGGTAGTTTTAATTTTTTGATTTAATTTTTTGATTTAATTGTTTTTAAAGCCGTGTAATCAAAACCGCAAATTGACAAATAGATTCCTACTGGGGTTTTGTTCTATTTTATTTGCTTAGAAACTTCACAAAGTTGCTTTACTCGTGTGTGGCAAAAATAGACTGGTGTTCATACGGTTTCTGAAAATGTCTTATTGTATGTTTTTGTTGCGTTTTCTGGGTAAGATAGATCCCTAACCGAAGACGTGAGCACCATTTTATGTCCACTTTATCTATCAAATTAAAACAAATGTTGTAAAACAAAAATTCCTTCGCAGCGTATTTTGAACAAACTTCCCTCTTCCCAAACTGGCCAATTCATGCTTTGAAACGAAATCTGAAGTTTGAAGTATGGAGACAACTTGTGAAGTTTTTCTTGAAATATGCGGCTTGACAAAACTAGAAGTTTACTCACTTAAAGATGTATGGAGATGCAGTTTTTTGCATTTTTTATTAAACCTTGAGGTTTTTCAAACTGTATGTCTCATTATATAAATTATGTATTGCACCGAATAGGGTATGGGGTAAAGCGAGACTCATGTGTGAGCTGAATACCCATTGATTGATAATATGTTGTAAATCGACAAGTGCAGTAAAAAACGGAAAGTTTCAAATGCGAAACTCGGATGAAAATTTGTGAGAGCTCCAAACTCACGGCTTTACGCTTTGAAAAAAATCAGGATTTTCAAAGACCACCGTTCAGCTTGAGCAATGCCTTATGCTAAGCTTTACCAAGTAGTTTAGAAAGGATTATGAACATATGACATTTCAAGACTTACGTTTTACAGATAAGATTTTTGGATTGCAGGTGAAATATACGCGTAGACGTATATACGTCTAGTCAAATCACCAAAATGACTTTTATCTTGAAAGCTTTTCGAAATGTATTTAAAGTTTCCATAACACAACTGGGCACCAGTGACAAATTTAACAATGAATGCAATAAACTAAATGATTCTGCAAAATAGATTGAAACATGTATTAACCATTCTAAAATTGACATCAATTGTAAGTCCAAAGCATGTCATTAAAATTGAATTTAAACAAAGTATTCTGGACCGCGTGTCTTACTGCAGTTAGAATGCCGTTTCTGCAAAATCTTCTAAAATTGTGTCTCACTCATGCATAAACAGAAAAAACTTTAGCTAATTTTTAATTCTTGACAAATTTTATTGATATCCTCATGGTATAATAATATAAACCCAGTGTTATAAATCTTTTGCATTATATTCTTCAACTTGAAGACGACCTAGAATTGAAAAGCCATGATATAATAATCAAGAGTAAATGCCAGCAACTACACATTTTTATGAACGTTCTAGATTACCTTATTAAAAATCCATCTATACTTTCAGAACACCGGCATAATTAACGGGCAGGTTTCGTAATTCCTTCATGAACTGGTCAACTGTGAATATGCAAGCCATCCTGAAACATCCGGAGGCTATAAACACTAAAGTGCATTCCACGTCAATGGGTTTGCCTTCTACCAACACATTAGCGAAGAAAACTCCAAAACCGGCGAACCCGATTAACAGGTAAAATAGCTGTATCTTTTGATGGCAGTCTGCTAACATCCCTGCTTTCTCAGGTGCCGTAACCTAGCCATGAGTAATAAATAAATGAGCTTTTTAGATCTATTAGTGTTGTAGTAAATTAAACGCCAATACCTTTTCAGTTGCAACAAGCACATCCAAGCGCCGACAATTTGTGGGATAGCGAATGCAATGCGGACCAGGAAAGTTATTGTGGAGCCTGAGAGTTGTATCAGGGGTTTTTCATCCGCTTCAAAAGTTTAAAAAAGGTTTGTAAATTATACTCTCAACAGTTTTGTACCTTTACAAAACTAACTCACCGGTAGCATCCAAGTTGGGAGTAATATTTGGCTGTTGTGGTTGGTTGTCAAAAAAACAAAGTTCCAGAAGAGGTTCCCAAATCATACACAGATCCCAGCAGAACTAGGTACATTATTACCTATAATTGTAAAAAACAAGTTAAAATACATCCAGCAGCAATTGCAATTCGGCGCTCTTTGGACTTACAAAGATGACAATAGACACGGTCCGTGCATGTTTTCTCGCCCGTTCAAAACCTGCTTGTGAAACCATTTCTATTCTTTGATAGGAGGATCCCAGTTTGGTTGGATGAATCAAGCAGTTCAACTTTATCAACTGAATATGTAACTTGGTCGCAAAGTTTCAAGACGACCTATTTTGAAGGACATGTTACCTTCTAATTATGAAATCAGGTAGCACGTATCTTAGGAAACTCCATTGTCTTGGTGGAGATTTCAAATAATAATGCAAGCCATAATTTCGAAATCATGCTTTCGCAAAACAAGTTGGGTAATACAAAATTGCATCATGCATTAGTCAGACTGAATATTTCACCTTGTTTTTATGAAATTAGCTACGTACCTAATTAAATGTTCCCATCCGAATTTGAAAACTGTTTGTCAGTGGTTTTTTATATGAATCTGGAGTCAATAATAATAATGATATTCAAAATTTATTCATTCAGTTACACAATTTTTCCTTTGTTTCTCAACATGACAGATGAAGTCAAACAAACTGACCAAAAAAGTACCCCTATCAATTCAACTATCATTTGCTTACATAATACATCTACATCTCTAGATAACGTACAAATGAGGAAGTTCAAGACGTGTTGAATTTATTTACTGATCCGCATCCACGGTTTTGAATTAAGGGGCGCAGTACTTAAAATATTTTAGTCCCATTTTTAAATGTTTTAATACAGCTTGAATTTGTAATATGGAAATTTAATATATGAAAATAAGACTGAAAATTCATACACAACAATTCAATACTTGAACCAAGGAATTTATCTTATCTATTTATCTTAATAAGTGTCTTCCTAATAAGAAACGAAAACAAAATTTAAGTTTTCTTATTAGTAGTAAACCAACAAAAAACATTTATATTCGAGTGTTATGCCAGTTATTCCTTCATTATTCCTAGGACGACGAGAAAGCAGCAATAGCACTGTGAACATTGTGCTGGTTTAACCATTGGTGTTGCTTGATCTTTGTTTTAATGAAACTGTTAGTGGAATTTTGCTAAAATTAGCATGAACAACGAATCTTTTTATGGTTTCAGATAGACCCAAGTTCCATAGAGTAAAGTAAACAAGAGATGTGGTGGTACGTTAAATTTCCCGTCTTATACATCGTGCGATCAGTCCACTTGCCTCTGATTGATTGGTGTACACTTCTACTAGATTATGGTTGGCTGATCGCCCAATGCTTTAGCTCGACAATTTTTGCATTACTTCATACGTCTTGTATTATAAGAGATTGCTTACATAACTCTATGCCAAGTTCAATTAACCTTGTCACACAAGTATTGTGTTTGGTTAGCAAATAAACGAGAAACAAAGATAAAAAATAAGCCTAATAATTTATTTGTAGAATAGTCACGGTAGACAGACTCACACCATCATGATTCAAGCAGGCAGTAAGGAGACCAAATTAACAACAGCAAATCCGAATGTCGTGGTCACAAGCTTTGCAGTCTTCAGCACAATGTGCAGGAATTTCTTTTGGTAACGCCTATTTGAAAAAAACAGTTTCGAAAATTCGCAAAATAAAGGTGAATGTAAATTAAGCGTGGTTTAAATTTTGAGCTTACTTTGCCAAAGTCATCCATAATTTGATCTTCGTCATCTGGTTCTGGTTGCTGAAAAGAATTAAAATATTCCATTTTATGTGACTAGCTAGTAATTTCAAAAACAATTCAGAATCCTTACCAGAACACCAGCGACTGAAATCACAAGAAAAGATAAGACAACCAAGATTCCAAGCAACTGAAACACCTTCATCTTTATGATAATTTTAAAAGTCTGTATTGGGTTTGATAAGGGTTGGAATGGCTTAAAGAAACTGTGCTTTGCTTTGCTCTGTGACTATTTCTCTTGATATGCGTAGTAGTATCCTTTATGTGCAGTAGCACACATAAGGGATTGTAATGACACGTAATTACAATTACAATAAATAATGGTCATGTTTATGATCTTGTCATTACTGTTTATGAGACTATAAAAATTCCATCTTTTCTGCGTCGTTGCGTATCATAATAAATGGATGGAATCTAACTCGACTTCTCCATAACTCACAATAAAAAGTATGACCTTTTGCCAGAATGAATACTTGTGCGTACTTCGGGTCTACCCCAATTGCAACTTGTCATACTGACAATTTTCCTAAGCCCCTATGATGACAGATGTGTGGACATATCGCCATTGCTCGCAGGTTCTGCGATATCCTCAAAGCATGTATGTCAATAGCTAAAATGATTTTTTCCCAAATTAGCTTCAACCGTGACAATAGTAACCTTAAGTTCTGTAGAAATTTAATTTTACTAACTACGTCAGTAGAGCTAATAACACCTTTGTCCGCTTTTAAAATGTTGTTTCTAACTTTGCAAACCGTTAACATTTGTATCTTGCTTGTATGGGGTGTTGCAGTCCAACTCATTTGGACTTTCACGCTGGAATTTGGATGACAAATCTTTAGTAATGTGGAAAAGGCAATTAGATCGTGGATAGATAACAATTGGGTTTTAACATTTGGGAACAAAGTTATGAAAAAATTCGCAAGGTCTTGTAGATTAGTTAGGGTATCGTATGGAGATGTGTACACCATTCAGCGCCGGTGGAAATTCCGCGGTAACGCGGTAACCACGTTACCGGGAAATTTTGGGGTACTACACAAAAATCGGGAAATTGGGACCTATTCTGTACTAACGGTTACCGGAAGAAAAAGTTTTTTCCATCAGCGCCATTCAGAAACTGAATATCTTACTTTTTCAAATTGGCTTTCAGAGGAACAGAGCTTTTCTTACTCTTAAAAATTAACCTTTTACCAGTCTAAATGGGTTTGACTTGGGTTTAGATAAAAAGTAGTGAAAAAGTTTGTTATCCACGCGTAAATAATAATTAATTGCATTTCTGCCAATTCAAGTCGCCTTCGTAGCAATTAAATGTAAATAAAAACTTCTATACATAATCTATTGCGTATTAGTATAAAAGTAATAATATATTAATTACCACTATTATGCCATAAGTAGTCAATCTTTTCATTTTATATGTAAATTATGAAAGCGTGACGTTTTTAGAAATGTTGACGATAATTACAGCTTGTGAAATATTTGTACATGACTTTAAGGGCAAATTTGTAAATATAATTTCAAAGGTAAAACTTACGCAAAACAGTGTAGTTTATTCGGTTGTAAGCATAAACTGTATCAGTCTAGCCATCTGGTTTTCTTAACAAATACAGCCATTTGAATTCAGTTAACAAGGAATGCAGAACTTCAGTGCGGACCTTTTTACGTAGTTTCGGGTGCGTTCAAGTTTCGTATGTTTTAATAAATTTGGACGTATTTTAATTACCCACTAATTAACCAATTAGTCATGCTGGTGGTACAACGACACGATAATATCAAGACACGGCGCGTGTTATTTCCTTTATTATTTATTTAAAGAACGTAATTACCTATCGTAGTAAAACTTCAACGTAGTTTTGGTTTATCTGATGGTATTCATATTATATAACATTGAGGTTTATGAAATTCCCGGTTCGTATCCGGTTGGATGTTGATTGGCTACATGACAAACTCAATTAGGGCATGATTGTAGTAAATACGCATCCATTTTGGGTACAAGACCAACGATCAAGTTGTTTCGCGTGTCAGTCTAACATTTTTCGTTATTACACAACTGATACGGTCGACAAATTATTTTTGTCTAATAATTACTTTTGTTCAGACTGGAAATGACATAAAACCGAGTCATTTTTATTGTAACCCTGACATTCTATCATTTGCTTGTCTGGTCGCGTTGTGTGTCTTTCCAAAGAAATATGGAAGAGTCGAACACGAAACCGAAGCCTTGCTACGAAATAACCAAAACGTACCAACTACAAAGTTTCCCATTTTCTAAGAATTGTGAGAAAATCACGAAAAAATAAGGCAATCCCATTATGTGGACTTGCAAAGCATTTTGCCAAAGTTATTCACATTAGTGACACATTTGGTAGCATTCTTTACAAGTGGAATCCATCAAAGACCAAGTTGATTTGAAGAGTAGCTCAGATATTCGCATGTTTAACTTTCGCCTCGCTGCTAAAATTTGTACTTTATCTTTGTACTTTTGCAAATAATTTTAACATGGGAACAAGCAAACAGGCTTGTGCGAATGCATAGCACCTTGTTTGCAGTTGATTTTTTTCTTAACATTACAAGTCTATTTTTGAGTACAACAAAGGCGAAAGATATCGTGTCTCTTTCAATGGAACAATTTCATTCGAGGAGAAAAACTATTCGAACGGTAAGCAAAGCATAACTTTTTTGTCAATAGCTAGCAAAAAATTTGGAATCTATCAAAAATTATGTTTTCATGCAGAACCTAAGAATAATTTAAAAAGGGAAAATGGCTATCAAACAACCAAATATCTTCTTTATACTGCGCCGCAACGGGAATCTCAATGCCGATTTTATACCATTTGGAAATTTTACGAAACCCATGCTTTCCAATGTATTTGGGATATTGGCTGTCTGATCAATGTGGTACAAAGCTGGGATCTAAATTACCAGCTTCCAGATCGTTTATCGAGTGGAGTACAAAAATTGGAATATCGCTGCTCTCCTACAGCAACTGGAGTTTGGGGTTTGCAGGTTACTGTTTTCAGATTGGAGTTGCATTCGTTTTACATGGACACTGCTTTCGGACGTATATTTCTAAATATGGAAGGTAATGAGCAATAACTTGGATACAAATCTATTAGTTTATAAATGTGTCAATTTAATTTAATTTTATTTTAGGGAAATAATGAACTTGAAGAAAATCACGGTGGCAGCAAGAAAAAAAGCTTTGGTATTTCGACAACTTCAACTTTTGTCAATTGAGTATCGGGCGATTTACTCAAAATACTTCATTGGAATCAGTACAATTTGTGTTGTAGTCCTGGCCATCTTATGCTTAAGCAATAGCATCGTTGCTGCCTTTGACCCAGCTGCAGGAAAGGAACAACTGGGATTTAATTCTTGTATCTTTGGAATACCTTTGGCACTGGGTTGGTCCTCATCACAATGACTGGCATTCTATCGGATGTTTATCGAGTTTCTAAAACATTACAGAAGGGAATGAACAGCAAAATTGAGTTAAAACGAAACAGATGGTACAGGCAGTTTCTAAGAACTTGTCGACCAATAAGAATTTACGTTGCTGGGAACAACTTCATTGATGCGCTGACACCACTCACTTTTGAAAACTTTGTTATCAATGAAACTGTCAATTTATTGCTTTTGAAATAGGAAGTAAATTGTATTACGTGCTTTTAATTTCGGAGAAAACTTATGGAAAAAATCATGTTGTTTTAGAACCAAAAATTGGGAAGTAAGCTGTTGTGTGCTTTTCTAAATTAATAATTTGTCGTGAAAAAACGGGTCACACCAACGTTGAAAAAACACATCCTAATTATAATAAGTTCTAACGGAACTTGTTGTTATCTTTTACTGGGTGGCATACCACGTGAGTAATGAAATTTGAAGTAAAACCTAAGTTAGGTTAGCTACCAAATATTTCAATACACTTGGCATTGAATTGGTACTTAACCACCAATAATTGTTTGTTTGTGACACTTTAAATTAAATATTATAATTAAGAAAGCGACATTACCATGCAAGTATTTATACATAAATATAAACATGTATGCTAGGAGCCCAGTGTTTGATTTGATAGGCATATAGAATTTTATGATAATCCCATTTAATTGAAGACTTAATTTCAATTATTTGATACTTTTTTAACACATAAAAATACTGTCGCAGATATGCTAGAATTAACAAAATCCAAAATGATGTGGCAAAAACTTGTATCAGCACAAACAATCTATTGAAGAAGCATACACATTTCAGATTTCCGTGTCCAATTAAAATAACAGGGTTTTTAGGTAGCTGAGAAATAAGTAAAAGTTCCATTACCAACTAAATGTTTAAATTCTACGTGCTGGACGAACATCATGCCCAAATTTGATTTTAAAACGTGTGATGTCAGTGTTGGCAGAAAATTAAAAGAACAGCTGTTTTAACTGCTCCATTTCCCAACACATTCAATTTGTATTATATTCTGACTTCAATTATTGGTTCTCATTTATACATTTATTTGTGAAAAAGCATTGATGCAAAAAAGCAGCTTAACCAACGCTTCTTTGCTATTTTGTTTACTGCCAACACTGCATTACGTAGGTATTCAATATTCGAAAAATTGCAAACAACGTATATTTCATTTTGTGTTGAAAATTAGAACACGCGAATACAACATTAGAAAATTTATACGCAATAAATAAAACCCGGAAAGCCTGGAGCATAGAAACAGCTTAACCGGCATATATTATATAAAGCTGAAATACTGTATTGGCTTTCTGAATGTTTGAATTATATGAATACTGCGGGTGAACTCAGATTTAGCCATGTTGGTGCTTATTCGCAAACAACGCCATTGATTTAGAGTAAGGCACTAACTAACATAACTCTATCAACGTAGAAGTTCGTGACGGCAAAATCCAGAATACACATTTCCATAGAGTGTTAATTGTCAATTATTTTGATTTGGTACTATTACATTTGGGGAATTCCACCTTGTTATTTAACGTCTCAAATACAACTGTATCGGTTTGTAGTCGGCCAATATTTTAATTACCAGCATGAAGACATTTTAACTTAAAACTCTTAATTAATCCATAACATGTTTGGTTTGTAACTTGATACAATATAACATGGAATAATTCTCCTAATCCAATTATTGGCATTCGTACTTCTAGCTATTAGTAGTCCAATTGGACAAACTAATCAACTTGTTTTGTGGAAGCATCATCATCAAAAATGTAAGAAATATTATTAGGAACACATGAGATGGGATAAAGACGTAAGCTGACTTATTTGTTGGTTTATTTTATATGTAAAATTAACAACAGCGGTTTCATATGGAAGAGAACAACTGAAAAATTCGACGTTGCTAAATAATTGAATTTTTAAAAATTTAGACAGTTTAAAACATTCGACGTATATTGCTTTCTTGCTTATTTCAGAAAGTATCATACGACTCATCAGGTCTGATGGGAATTTAAACAAAAAAGGTGGTTAACACCCAAATATAAACTGCGTGGAATAAAACCTATCAAGAAGCAATTTTCCATCTAGAAAGTACTCTGTCTAGCATTAAATTTATAGGCCAACGTTTGTAGTCTCAAATTTGAATATTAAATGATGCGTAAATCGGACGACTATAAATTTATTAGACCATTTGAGCATAACAATTGCTTTTCACTAATTGAAATTTCATTGGAAAGTAGAGCACCATACCATATTTAGTTAACTTAAAACGGTTTCTGGTAGGTTTACAAAATAGTTGACAGTCCCCATCGCATTTGGCGAGGAAACTTCTGATTTTTTGGTAACTATATCATTCTCCTTCAAGGAATTTTTCACCTTTCCAGTACAATTTATTTTAAACTTTTAAAAGGAGCTGAAGTAAACTCGAAGTAAATACGAACAACAGTGAAGATTTGTAAATACGAATGGAAATGTTCATTTTATGGTGAAAAAAATGTTAATATTCAGTGTTGCTTATACACCAAGCAATTCATAATGTTGACGGATCTGCAACAATTTGCGTTTCAACTTTGTGAACTCTTATACATATATACCCCTCCCTTTCCAGTTAAATGGGATAAAAACTATCACAATCTAAAAATTACTTCATTCAGCTGGAAACTGCTTCCATGGTTATTTCACATGATCATCATATTCATTACCGGAATCACTATGGGTAACTGTGTCTTGTTTTACGGATATTTCTACCCAACATCCAATTTTCAGCGTCAACTTTGCATCCTCTTCTCAGCCTGGACGGTTCTAAGTCTTGCAGCTTGTAAAATTGTTTGGATAGCAGTAAAAAATATTCATCAACTAATTTCGGGAATTCACCAGCTATTTCAACTAGTTGAAGATATAAGTATTCAGAATGAACACGTTCAAATATTTTCCCAAGAACGATATGGAGTTTTTACCTGCTCAACTATATTTTGTGCAAGCCTTTCCCCATTTGTCATTACTTTACTGACTCTCTGGTATAATTACGACGTTACATACTTTCTTCTAGAAAATTTCCTTGGGGATCCTGCCTACCGCTCACTCACACTAATTTACACTTGTTTAGCTGCTAGAACAATATTGTTATTAATTATCACCGTAGAAATGGCCCGAACTGGATCATTTTTTCTCACATTATCCGTAGTTGTGGTTGAAAGCATTGAGAAACTGACGTCCTACATGGCAGCAGGATATCTGGGAGTTCGCTCATTCTTGAAATTTTACACTCGTGCGAGACTCATTTGAATTGGTTGAAGATGTATTTTGTGTCATTGTTTTGATGGAGTCACAATCGCTTTTTGGTTCACAGTCATGCTGGTCTGGTTGTGTGTACGAGCTCAAGGGAAAATTCCACTAGGTGTTTATTACATGACCGTAACAACTACCGTATTTGTCATTGTTGGCCATGCTATATTGTTGCCGGATGCCGTAGAAGCTTGTGAGAATAATCTAAGAGCGGTGCTTAAATATCGGAGAATAACTTTGCGTCACTTTAAAGCTTGGAAAGGGAAACCGCAAGCTGTTTGCTGTGAAAATGGCGAGAGCAGTTATGCTATCAAAGTTCATTTTGGTGTTTCTTTGACATTGAAAAACAATTTTATTGTTAATTACTTTGCATTGGCTTTGATTCGGTCAGTGGATGCTATCCTTGTTATTTCAATTTTAAAACCTTGAAAGCCAAAGGTATAACTGCTTCTTTTTAAAAATAATAAAGGTTAAAAAACTTTGTGGCTGGTTTTTTCATTTCTTATTCCTTCGCATAATGATAAAATGAAGCACTGAAGATACTTACGCAAAACCTTACTCAATGAAAACCAACACTGTATATGAAAATTGTGTAACACTTTTCAGTTCAAAGTTCTGTATGAAAGTCACGTCACATTAAACTCATCTAAGAAATGATAATCATTGAGATTCAATTTCACAGCAATATCAATTGTATAGTGTTTGCTGGTTAATATGGTTTGCATCAATTTCGTTATGAATGCTTTGTGTTTTCATTTTCTCTATCAATCAGCTTAAATACGGTTTTTGATGTAGTCCGTCGAAAAGTCAATCCTGAGTGTCGAATAAACACGCTTAAATTTATTTTCATTTCATTTTTAATGAAAAAATAATGAAAGAATGTTTCAACCTTGAGCTATTTTATAGAAGGTCGTTCTCACTTGCAGGTAAACATAAAATTTTAAATTTGATTTGTTTGGATATTTCTCTGCTGGTAATTACTAATACTTTATAGTAATATATACGAACTATATATCACAAAACAATGTATATATGCAGCTAAAGCAAAATTAAAGTGAAAGAGGGGTTTCATCATGACTTAAAAGTCGGCACAAAGCAACATGCACTTCTGGCAGGTTGGTGGAAATGTTTTGCCAGCTTGTCATAAATAAAAGTGACAACTTATTTAACAAATTCACTTTTGCCTTACCCACAAATACGATAATTATATATACTGTTCCCAGAGAGTTTGGAAAGTTTGTGTAACAAAATGTCAAAAGCATATTGGGTTACGTGATAAAATTCTTAGGACATGGCTATACTCATTTTAATTGTATATATTTGAGGGAGCATAAATAATTGACTTAAATAAAAAAAATTAGCATATGAATGAATGAAGCCCTAATAATTGTGATCATGGGAATATAAAAAATTCCACGATTTCGGAAGTAAACGCACATATTTTCTATTAAACTGAGAAACTGAAAGTAGTCTCAAGTCTAAAATAAGCTGATTTTCTTTGTGTTTTCCCAAATTTGAATCTTATTCCTAATCTAAGCAAAAATGTTTGCTTTGAAAGACTAATACTTCAACAAGAGCTTTCCAATAAATGAATTAAATGAAGTATCACCTTTCCAACGCTCAGACATTCTAAAAGAATAAATTGAGTTTCATCACCAAAAACATGCGTCATGAAGCAACCAAGGCTCTGCTGTCACTTGCGTAGCTTTTCTAGTTGCCGTTACATCCATGATATGAGTGAAAGCTGTTCACACTAAAAAATACCGGACACATCTCTCTTCTTGATCCCAGTCATTCTCTGCCTGTTGCAGAGTGCAGCGAGTTGGTGCTCGAGCAGGGAATTTCATTCTATTTACCGTGAGCTTCAGGGGAAACATGAGACGTTGTATTATTTGTGTATAGAGAGTTGTTCCTAGTATTCTCATGATTACATGGTGTTTCCTGTGATGGAAAATAAGGCTGTTTTCGAGTGATAGCTGACACTTTAAATTACTCAAGGAGAGTCATGATTTGTTCTTTGCTTTAAAGTGGGGCTTAATTAAAAAACTGCCAAGGGTGCCTCAAACTTTTTGGCTCCGATTTCACTGAAAATTTGTAGGATAGTTCATTTTGATGCGTAGATTACGAATCTGCAATAATTAGAGAAATTTACCGATCGTGGCGCCACCAGAGGGAGAAAAATGGCTAAAACCGTTATTACCGTTAAATTATCTTTGTTTCGAAGTGCA
Organism: Orchesella cincta; assembly: GCA_001718145.1. Classification (NCBI taxonomy): domain Eukaryota; kingdom Metazoa; phylum Arthropoda; class Collembola; order Entomobryomorpha; family Orchesellidae; genus Orchesella; species Orchesella cincta. The sequence continues at coordinate 1,077 of LJIJ01003124.1, read as the reverse complement.
AAAATCAAGTCGGCACTCAAGCTTAATGCTAAATTCGTTTCTTTTTCAATTCTAGGGTATAAACCTGGGAATAACCTAATTTTCAGAGTTTTCATGCAGTAATAACGAGGAGAATTAACCAGTTCAGCAATCTTTACTCGTACCTCAAAATTCAATAGAAATAAAGCAACCCAAAATCTAAATAAATTTTAAAATTGTAAAAGTTATAAATATAGATATAAAAATCACGTCTTTATTAGAATCGGTCCACCATTAAAATATGTAATACATAGATGTTTTAAATATTTTCTATAAATACTACAATTTCTCTCATGTTAGCACAAATGGTATCCAAAATCTTTAACAAATTCTACACATGTATTTTTGCAAAAACATGATTTATTATTTGATTTTATGATTTTATAAAAAATGTAATTTAAATGACCTTGTGAAAGAAACGCTTCAAAATTAGGATATATGTAATTAAATTCTATTTGTTAGCTTTCTTTTAAAATATTACGAATGTAAAGAGTCTGACCTGATTGTAAAACCAAAGACGTAAATGCCGGTGTTCAGTGCTAATTGTGTAATTAGACGAATAAATATTTACTAAATGATGTTAATATTTCAAAACAAACTGTTTAAAACTGCATGTGTCGTAAATCAATAATATATCGCAAAGGTAAATGTACGAGTGAAACGAAAATTCCAAGCTTGTAATTAGAAATAACTGATACATGTATTTAAGTATAAAATCATTAACAGCAAAATAAATATCTTTCGTTACGGGTCTAGATTTTTGTACATGGTTTAAATTTTTCTTGTCATAATGTAAATAAATTCAAATATAATAACTAGCCGCAGTTTTGGCTTAAGCAAAAAAAACACTTGAATTAAAGAGAAAATTAAAATTTAAAGCAAACTTCTGCACTTGAACCTTCACATGGTGACGTATGTCGTATCCGTCATGTAAATGGCATATAACATAATTTATGATTTGCAATGTATTGGAATGCGTCATCTTCATCAGCATCCAACCTTTTTTATGCTTCCACGTTAGCTCGACGATCATGATGACATGACAAGCAGAGAGCGCAC